>QRDG01001725.1:0-282331 GCA_012064385.1 Puccinellia tenuiflora | reverse complement strand
CAAAAAATACTCAAGATATACAAAAATATTCAAATTTTGATTGGAGGTCGGAGGAGTCACATATACGAGAGAGGATTTGGTCTAAATCCTAGCAAAAATGATCGGTTGAGTAGGGAGATTGAAAAAAATCCGAGGAAGAACAGCAAGAACTCGAGTTGGGCAATGGAAAGTTTTTTTGAGAGAGAGAAAGAATGGGCAGGAAGCTCACTTTGAGGGGGGGGGCATGGGGGACCCACGTGGCCAGAGGGCGCTCACCGGGGGTGGCCACGCCCAGGGGTCACCTGCACCTCTGGTGGGTCCCCTTGGTCAGCCTAAAGGCCCCTTGTGACTAATTTTTGCTGCAAAATGTTCTGTAATTTTTTTTGAATTTTTTTATTTTGGGGCATTTTCGGAATAACGGAACAATAGTAGATTTATCACCCATTTGCACAGAAATATCAATAGGTATTAGCTTGTCTAAATAAAGTCTCTTATAAAGAGAGAATGGCATAACACTTACTCCTACACCAAGATCACATAAAGTAGTTCTCACATAATTATTTTTGATAGAGCCAGGAATAGTGGGTATACCTAGATCTCCAAGGTTCTTAGGAATTTTACCATTGAAGGAATAATTAGCAAGCATAGTATAAATCTCCTCATTAGGAATTTTTCTCTTATTAGTAACAATATCTTTCATAAACTTGGAATAAGGAGGCATCCTG
The DNA here is from genome assembly GCA_012064385.1 of Puccinellia tenuiflora. NCBI lineage: Eukaryota > Viridiplantae > Streptophyta > Magnoliopsida > Poales > Poaceae > Puccinellia > Puccinellia tenuiflora. Next base: position 281,627 of record QRDG01001725.1, on the reverse strand, counting down.
ATAGCACCAGTCAAAGGAATTTGCAAGAAGATAGGTTTCATCCACTCATAGAATTTATTATAGTGTTCCTCTTCTTTAGTTTTGTGAGACTTACTAGGAAAGGGAATAGGTTTCTACACCTAGGGTTCTCTTTCTTTACAATGCTTCCTAGCAACAAGTTCTTCATTCTTCTTATTTTTAGCAAGTATTTCAGATTCTTCTTCGGTTTCTTCTTTATTAGAAGCCTCATTTTTATCATTCTCATTATCACGGTGATGGCCCTTGACGTAGTTACCTGCGTCAAAAGAAAATAGGTTAGGTTGAGACTCCAAGTGCAGAGTGTATAGTATAGGAAAGACAGTTTTCCCCACGAGGGGTGACTCGAGGGTTTAATATCGAACTCTCGGGGAATCAGTAGTGAAAGATTTATCTTCTTATCCTTCTCTTGAAAACCTACAAACAAAGTAAATTGTTTTGTGCTCTCAACCTCACCAAGTGGTTGTCAAGCACAAGGTGTGAGAATGATATCAAAATAAAACAAATGCAAAACAATAAATAAATATGCAATGATGATAAATAAATAAGCAAGGATGGTGGGAACAATGATGGATGATATTTTTGGGTTTTGTATTGTGAATGCAAGATATAAAAGTATTTTTGTATTTTCGGATTTTTAAATGGCAGAAAATGGAAAATGCTTTAAAGTTGTTGGAAAGGTGTTTCTATGATTAAAAATGGACCGGGGTTCATGGTTTCACAAATGCACTCTCTCTTTAATAAAGTGGTAGACAATGGAACACTAGAATTAACATATGAGATTGCAACAAAAAGGGGTTTCATGACAAGTTACTAATTATATGGGCATCACGTCCTAACATAGAGATCTTTTGTTTATTAATCTCTCTTACACTCCACCAAGATGTGAACTAAATCTTAGCACCTCGGTAATTAAGATAAATCAGAGCATAGCTTTAAGTCTTATGACATGAAGTTAAAATAAGAACATGCTAGATCTAGTCATGGAGAAGTGGCAATGGTCACACCCACACCTCCGGTAGCATGGTATTTTAGTGTATCCCTAGTGAGGCAACAAAGTAAGGTAGAAATACCAAGTGGATCGCGGAACTTCTCTCACTTTCACCGCACTAGCCACCCCTCATTACTCCAACTAATGCACACGTTCCCCCACACAAGCTCTCATAAACATGCTTGATCAAAACAAGTAGACACGAACGGGTACATAATATGCATCAACTTTCATAACTGAAACAAAACAATTGCAATCTCAAATATATATTAACTCATAAAGAGATCCACCACAAAGGAATTACATAGATGACTGTAATCATGTTCGGCAGCTCATACGGTGCTAATTAGTGAAGCTAAAAGAGAGGAGAGATACATAAGTTACTTCCACAAACCCATAGTCCAGGGGTGGACTACTCCCTCTTCATCATGGAGACGGTGGAGATGTTGTTGGGGGAGATGGAGACCACACCGGCAGCGCCCCGCCGGAGTTTTCCCCCTCCAATCTGCAGCTCCAGGTCTCTGTTTTGGTGTTTCTGTGTTTCGACGGCGCTCCCCTCTGGAAAACGTCGCGGGGGGGGGGGGGGGGCTATTTTTATAGTCGGTTTTAGGTCAAGACGGATCTTCTGGAAGAAAGATCGACGGCAACGGAGCCACGAGGCCCAAAACAAGGGGTCCCACGCGGCCAGGGAATCTGGCCGCGTGGGCCTAGGTGTTTTGGCCCTCGGGCCTCCACTTCTTCGCCTCCTTCGCTCATACGCCTTCTTCCTTCCAAAAAAATGATCCTCGTAAATTTTCAGGTCAATTGGACGTCGTTTGGGTCCCTGAAACTCAAAAATATAGAAAATAGGGTTTTCTGCCAGAGCAGGGTTAATTCCAGAAAAATAGGAAAACTGTGAAATCTTCCCAAAATCAATAGAAAACAATGATATAACCCTTATATGATGCAAATATGATTGAAATATAAGTAATTCAATGCAAAGTTCATGTATGCATTTTACATGCATCAACATCCCCAAGCTTAACCTATACTCGTCCTCGAGTATGAAGGTGATAAAACCAACATGGACTTTGCATTTAATTATTATCAAAGGATATAAAAGATGATTATTATTGCTACATAGAGTAAAATGATTCATTCTTTAAAGGAATGGCAATATGCAAGATGGATTATAAAATGATATCAAATATTCAATGCAAGGATGTTCAATGATAATTCACAAAGTGTAACATAGAAGAAAGTACTATGGACCAAATGTATGCATAATAAAAAGTAAAAAGATCCTATAATGGTCATAGAGTACTCTTATAAAACTGAATGTAAAAGGTGGACACTTTGGATAGATAGATATATATGAGTAGAGGTAAAAACATGAACAAGTTTCATCTAACTTCCAAATACTTCTACTTAAGTTAATGTTTGCAATGTGGTATTGGTGTCAAGCTCTTATTACCCCTTATCATAACATCTTGAATGGTTAAATTTTAAAGTGAAAGCAATTATGAGTAGTGTGCTTGACAAAGCAATGGTTGAAAGTTTCTTGCCCCTTGAATATGAGTACCTACACCATGGTGTTACTCAACTTGGTAAACAAAGCAAGTTCAAGTAAAAGCATTGTATAATAGCGTCATTAAGAGGGTTAACTGGGGTACCTCTTGTCCCAGGACATGGAACAAGCCCATGTCTAAATGACAAGACAAACAAACATAAGGAACAATCTCAACACTCTTTTTATTTACTATTGGTATAGCTTTTTATTGTGAGGTGTATCACTAAAGGTTCACATAGCATGTAAGTAAATTTCCACCATGACAGCATGGCTTAGATTAGCGGCCCAGGTATCTCTCTAGCCATTTATACAACTACTTAAACCTACTAAATTTACACATTTATTTGGCACCATGATAAGCATCCATAAACAAAAGTACATGATATCAACTAGATATAATTTAGTGCAATGTTGAAAGCTTGCCATGTGACAACACATTTGGGCTAACTAGCAACCAAGACTCTTGTCAAATTCACAACTTCACAATTTTAATCACAATGGTTCATGTTTATTAAGTGCAATAGTAAGGTGTGAGAGCTATTTAACCAACTTTTCCCATAACAATCAATAACATAAGCATTTTAATTCAGAGGTATAGATAATACAAAGTAACATGATAAACATACTCGGAATAGCATAAAGCTAATAGGTAGATATGGTGGACTCACTGGAAAAACTTTGGTTGAAGGTGTTGGAAAACAAGTTTTTACTTGTTGGAATTTTTGGGCTAGCAAAAGGGAGAAAGTTGACCATCTAAATGCATGCACAAGTGTCCATAGAACTAACCAATCCATGTTAAACAAAGTAAAGTAACATTCAGCATCAAAACATGAATAAGAGATAGCTCTTGATAAAACACTTGCAAATTAACACTCATTAAAAGCACATGAATTATGCAACTATATGTATCTTTTTAAATCAACTCAAACATCCCTTTCCCAATCTTATTATAGCATCCAACTTAATTCAACCCAAACTTCCAGTAGCTCTCTCATATAGAAATGATAGTGGTGGTCTCAAAACAAAAATCAAACCAAAATAAAAAGCAAATAAAAGACGCTCCAAGTTTATGCGATAAAGTGCATTGATCGAAAAATAGAAGTTAGACGTGTGCAAACCGAGAGTGTGTTGGTCCAGTGGGGTTGTCTTCACATCCCCAAGCTTATTGTCTTCACCATCCTTGGATAGCGCTTGGTGCATCTCCTCTAATCCCTGTGAAAAAACTTCAAAACACTGTTTCTCCCATTTCTTTTCTGTGGGGTGACATTAGTAGTGATAGACAAATGAATTACTTGCTGCATAGAATCCTTAGACAAAAAATCATATTAATGTCCAGAGAGTGTATAATTTTGTATGCATACTTATAAACTCAATTGGATCAAAAAGATTTAAGTTAAAAGTTCAAAGAATGCATCAAACAAAATGGGACAGAATCTGTCCAGAAAAACAGCAGCTGTGAAACGCATTTTTATACCCAGCTTAAGGATGTCGAAAAATTCTTAAAAAATTAATGCGTACAGAGGATGAAAAGTTGCAGTTACAGTAAAAATTTCAGCTCATTCGGAGTTACAGAATAGGAATGAAAAATCAAACCATGCACATATTCATGCTGGAATAAAATCTTCGAATGCAAATAGCAACTTTTTCATACCAAAATAGGTAAAACTTGGCACATTATTAAAAATTCCAGAAACTAAACTAAAAACTAAGTCTCTTATTACAGCAAGAGGACACAAATAAAATAAAAAATAAAAACAACCAGGTTGCCTCCCGTAAAGTGCTTTCTTTATAGCCATATAGCTAGGCTTCTTGCTTGATACTTATTGTGGACGAAGCTCACGAGGAAACTTGAACTTTGGTGTGTCCCTATTCCTTGGGAAATGTTCCATGCACTTCTTGTGTGGAAACTGAAACTTCACATTCCCTTCTTTTGAATCAATGATAGCACCTGTGGTACGAAGAAAAGGTCTTCCAAGAATAATTGGACTAGAGGTTTTATTCCCCATATCCATGATTAGAAAATCAACAGGTACAAATGTCATATGCAACTCTACCATAACATCACTTACTTTTCCTAAAGCATGTTTAATGGAATCATCAGCAAGTGCAAGTTCAATAGAGCATTTTTCAAGATTCTTTAATTCAAGAACTTCATATAATTCTTTAGATAAAACAGAGACACTAGATCCTAGATCTAATATAGCATGGTGTGTCTCTTTTCCAATGGTTACTAGTACTTTGGGAATCCATACATCCCCGAGCTTAGGTGGTATCATAGCTTCTTGGTTGTACCTAGAAATCTTTTCTTTTAAAACATGATTAGCAATAAAAGAACCAAAACCTGCTTGGTTGGAGTTGATGGAAGGATCACTTGTAAATTTTTGTAAGATAGATATTAATTCATACAAGCTACAATTATCTAAGTCAAGTAATGGTTCCTTGACTTCACTAAGCATTTTAACTTCCTCAACTTTTTTAGTTCTCATATAAAGATTCTCAATATTTTCCTTTAAAGAAGCATTAAAGACTGTTTGGAATTTATCCTCCTCCTCAACATAATTCTTAATATCCCTGTCTAAAGGTTCTAACATAGAAGATATCCTTTCATTCAATTTCCTAGTTAACTCCTTTTTAGACTTGGCATGTGTCAATATTGTTTCTATTTTCCAAGAAATTTCAGAAAGAGTGTTTTTAGTTTTCTTCATCCTTGATTTTGCATGAAGGATGAATGAATGCATATCATTTTTAGTAGGATACTCTTCCACATAGGTTTGTAGACCTAATATTGACCTATCCATAGAAACTTTTAATTGTTTATTTCATCTTTTGTTTCTATAGAATTCCCAAATAAATTTTCCATTAAATTATTAGCATGTGAGGGATTACCCGAAGCAAATCTTCCATTAGTCAATGAGTCTAGAAAACATTTTGACTAACCATCTAGACCATTATAAAAGTTTCTTATCAAAGTAGCAGGGGTATGCTTGTTGACACCATTTTTATTAATATCCTTCATTCTATACCAAGCATCCATTAATGACTCTCCATAATATTGACCAAAAATTTTCATTTCAACACTAGAATCCATTTTGGTAAAGTTTTTATGTGTTTTTAATTTTTAAATGCAAAACTGAAAATAAAATGACACTAAGCAATGCAAACTGAAATAACAAATGCAACACATAATGCTAAACTGAAAATAAAATATGCAAACCGAAATATAAAGATGATATGCAAGACAAAAACAAAACAAAATAAAATGATTTGAAGGTAAAGATGGATAAGATGATGCTCACTTAGGTGCAACCTCCCCAAGCTTAGGTGTTAGCACAAGTTGGTGATGAAGTTGACTTTGTTGTGAGATACTCCTTGGACAAATCTTTACAGCAATGATTCCCCGGCAACGGCGCCAGAAAATTGTCTTGATGGCCCTTGATGTAGTTACCCGTGTCAAAAGAATATGGGTTAGGTTGAGACTCCAAGTGCAGAGTGTATAGTATAGGAAAGACAGTTTTCCCCACGAGGGGTGACTCGAGGGTTTAGTATCGAACTCTCGGAGAATCAGTAGTGAAAGATTTATCTTCTTATCCTTCTCTTGAAAACCTACAAACAAAGTAAATTGTTTTGTGCCCTCAACCTTACCAAGTGGTTGTCAAGCACAAGGTGTGAGAATGATATCAAAATAAAACAAATGCAAAACAATAAATAAATATGCAATGATGATAAATAAATATGCAAGGATGGTGGGAACAATGATGGATGATATTTTTGGGTTTTGTATTGTGAATGCAAGATATAAAAGTATTTTTGTATTTTCGGATTTTTTAAATGGCATAAAATGGAAAATGCTTAAAAGTTGCTGGAAAGGTTTTTCTTATGATTAAAAATGGACCGGGGTTCATGGTTTCACAAATGCACTCTCTCTTTAATAAAGTGGTAGACAATGGAACACTAGAATCTATAGTATCTAAATAGGAGTAACCCACTATGTCTATTTCTCTCAACATGCAAGCATGCCACATCACCTCACCTTTTTCTATTGGTTGTCACATGTCCCCACTAGATGTTTACACACTGCATGCATCCACGTCATCTTCTTTTCCCAAATAGCTGCAAGCCACTACCTATTTTGCTAGCCATGCAGCAAGTCGTGCAAACTAATTTTTTTTGTTCTTTCTTATATGTCAGCCCACTCGATTAGCGTGGGTCAGTTCACCTTCCATTGAATCCAGTACTGATTGACGCTGGCCCCAATGGACGATTGCATGAATGCTTCGCTCTTCACAAATTTTTCTCTCTTTGTGACTGGAACATGGGCTGAACAGTCACCACTAGCTAGCTACTGTGATGTTTATTTGTCCTGCCCGCTCCTATTCCCACTATCATAGTTGTACTTATAGTCTCGACTCTCCACTTCGTTGTCTCTCCTTCCTTCTTTGGACCTCCAAAATTTTCTTCTCCATAGCGCAACAAGGAGCAGGTCTCGCCACACAAGTTTTTTTTAACAGGACCACGACAAGCTTGGCAGCAATCAGTCTGACACATGAAGTATGTATTTACCTTCTGATTTCACCGTCCACGACACGCCCATTTCCTTTGTAGGGTCTAATCAGTTTTTGTCTTTTTGATGATACTCAGTGTTTGCAGTTTTTCTGATTTTTGTTGCAGAATTGCATCAAGTCTTTTTAGCCCTTATAGCACAAGTTGAACGTATCGTCCCACATAATAAGATTCTCATGTCAGGTTCTGCCCAGGTACCACTCTCAACATGCAGTTCTTAAGAAGAGTTTGCAAGCTGAACCACCTCCTCCACGGGATGTACTTTGTACTTCGATATATTTCGATTTGGTGATCTTTTTTATGCACTTCCCTAATTTCTCTGCAGGGATTTCACCCGGCTGCATTTCTTCAAAAATCATGTACAGATGTAGTAATGGTCGCTGGGAATTTTTTTTAAAGTTTAAACCACGTTTGAAACACGTGTGGACCGGTAATTTTTGCTCAATGTACATTATCACTGGAACAATGCATTAGTTATTCACAAGTGTTATCGGAGTATTGTATTTTGAATTGCTCCAATATTATTTTCAATGATAACACTATAGACGAATGGCAGGACAGTCGCCACAAATTTTCAGGCATATTGCTTCAAAGGTAGTTTCTTCGCCCTACAGTTTCAGTGTATTAGTTATGTACTACATCATTGGTTGATATGTTGCAGATCTTAAAGATACATAGACACAAATAAAGGCTTATTGGTCATGAGACGAAATTTTCTTGCTGTTTTAAGAAGTAATCTAATTTATGTATGTATTTTGCAAACCATATACACGTCTTTTACATAGTTGTTTCAACTATATATCCCGCCGCAACGCGCGGGGTATTATCTAGTTAACATATGAGATTGCAACAAAAAGGGGTTTCATGACAAGTTACTAATTATATGGGCATCACGTCCTAACATAGAGATCTTTTGTTTATTAATCTCTCTTACACTCCACCAAGATGTAAACTAAATCTTAGCACCTCGGTAATTAAGATAAATCAGAGCATAGCTTTAAGTCTTATGACATGAAGTTAAAATAAGAACATGCTAGATCTAGTCATGGAGAAGTGGCAATGGTCACACCCACACCTCCGGTAGCATGGTATTTTTCTTTATCCCTAGTGAGGCAACAAAGTAAGGTAAAAATACCCAAGTGGATCGCGGAACTTCACTCACTTTCACCGCACTAGCCACCCCCTCATTACTCCAACTAATGCACACGTTCCCCCACACAAGCTCTCATAAACATGCTTGATCAAAACAAGTAGACAAGAACGGGGTACATAATATGCATCTACTTTCATAACTGAAACAAAACAATTGCAATCTCAAATATATATTAACTCATAAAGAGATCCATGATACGTGCCAAACGTATCTATAATTTTTGATTGTTTCATGCCACTTTTATACCTTTGACACTTGTTTTTATACTAAGTTTACGATTTAATTTGACTAACCTATTAATAGTTGCAAAAGTGCACAATGTTCTTGTTTTACACTTTGATGTGTAGGAATCATTTGTAAATTGGAAAAAACGCAAAAGGAGCCTTGTTGGAGGTGGACTCTGACTTTCCTGAAATCTGTCCTCCTCACAAATTTCAGAGATTGACAGTTTGCGACCGCAAACCCTATACATCGCCCGCAGGCGATGCTTCGGGCGCGCGTCGCCTGAAGGATGCGCTGACGGCGACGCTGGTGGGCCGGCCCGGTCGGCGATTTTTTTTCCATTTGCTGTTTCTGTTTCCGTTTTTCCTTTTCCTTTTCTTTTTCTTTTTCTTTTTATTTTATTTCTTTATCTTTTTTCTTTTCGTTTTCTTTCGAAAAAATAAAGTTTGTTCAGATTCGAAATTTGTTTCAATTTAAAATTTGTACCGATTTTAAATTGTTCTGATTTCAAATTTTGTCAAAATTTGTTCCGATTCATAATTTGTTCAAATTTGAAATTTGTTCCGATTTAAAGTTTGTTCAAATTTGAAATTTGTTACAATTTTAAAATTGTTCTGATTCAAATTTTGTTCAAATTCACAATTTTTTACTTTAAAATCGTTAAAAAATAGGTTTTGTTCCGGCCTTTTCTGTTCACTTTTAAAATCGTTTAAAAATAGTTTCCGTTCACACCCATTTTTTTGTTCATTTTTTAAATCGCTCAAATTTCTGTTCACTTTTAAAATCGTTCAAAGAAAGATTTTTTTCACCCCCATTTTTCTATCCATTTTTTAAAATCGTTAAAAAATAGGTTTCGTTCACCGGCTTTTTTGTTTACTTTTAAAATCGTTAAAAAATACTTTTATGTTTCTTTTCTGTTTCTGATTTCGTTTTCGTTTTTTTGTTCGTTCTTTTATTTTTTATTATCAATTTTTTCTTTTATCTTTTTTCACTTTTTATGATTTTTGAAAAATATTTAGAAAATTGTTTAAATTTAAAATTTGTTTATATTCTAAAATGGTTCAAATTCAAGATTTTGTTCATATACGAAAATTGTTTCAAGTCAAAGTTTATTCATTTTTGAATTTTTTTTAAATTTAAGATTTTAGTTCACATTCAAAAATTGTTCTAATTCAAGATTTCGTTCACATTCGAAAATTGTTCCAATTCAAGATTTTGTTCATATTCGAAAATTGTTTCAATTTAAAATTTGTTCATATTCAAAAATTGTTCTAATACAATATTTGTTCATATTCGAATGTTGTTCGTTTTCAAAAATTGTTCAAATTTAAAATTCGTTCATATTTGGAAATTGTTCAAATTCAAAATTTTATTCGTATTAAAAAATATTCATATTCGAAAAACGTTCAGATTTTAAAAAACATCAAGATTTGAAATTTATTAGGATTTAAAAGCAGATTTTAAAAAGTAAAAAAGGAAAAAAGAAAACACAGCTTTTTTATTGGGCCGCTCCAGACCGGCCCATGAAGTACTCGCTTCAGGCGACGGAGGCTGATCGAGTCGCCTGCGGGCGCGATATAGGACCTCCCGTTTGCGACCTGAAGACGACGTCAACTGAAAATCAATTTGCCTGCAACGTTGTGGGAAATTTCCATAGCTTTCATTTAAGCCCAAGAACAGCCCAATCGGAGGTCCGTAGCTCCAGGAATCCCCGTTTGACTGAAGGCCAAATATCTGATTACGGGATTCCGAAAGTTGGTGACGTAATTGACTCTAACTCTTACCAAACTTGGAGGATTCGACCAAGCCACGACTTTGGGACCTTATTAAGGATATGAGGGGTCAATAGGAAGGTTCTAGAGGTGCCCAAGAGCCATTGGATCAAGGGGCCATCCATCGGAGGGCCGGGAAGCATTGCCTCCACCTATATAAAGAGAGGAAACCCTAGTTTTGGGGGCAGGCACCAAAAGCCACGAATTTGCCTCCCCCTTGGCCCTCATCTACAAGGGAGAGGGCTCCTCTACAACACCAAGAAGTCATGGAGGAAGGGGGTTAGGGGGCGGCGCTCCCCCTTGGCCGGCCGGCCGCCGCCACGCGCCGCCGCCGGCAGCCCGCGCCGCCTCCGCCTTGCCCTTTCCTCCATGGCCGCCGCCATCTCCATCGCCAATTTCTCATAGCTACAGCGGTCCACTCTCTCACAAACCTCTGTAATCCCCTATGTAAACATGGTGTTTGATGCTATAAAATATTATCCTATGATCTATGTCATGTTTATATAGTTCCTTGTTGTCTTATGGTTGAATTATTGAATGTATTGGTTGATTCGAGTTGTATGTTGATATGGTACAGTCCTATGGTGCCCATTATATACTTGCACGCGTGGATAACATCATAGGGTTTGTAGTATGTGAAGGAGGCCGGGGGGTAGGGCTGCCGGAGTGACAGAAACCTAAGCCCCATCCCGGTTTTTGACATTGTATGGGATAAAGAGGACCTTATGAACTTAATGCTATGGTTGGGTTTTTACCTTAATGAATGTTAGTAGTTGCGGATGCTTGCTAATGTTCCAATCATATAGTACATGTAATCACAAGTAGTTGAGAACGTGTATGCTTTGCCTCTCTCACATAGAAAACTGAATCGAATACGATGAACCGAATAACTTCACTAATTAATTATGAACAATTCCGCCACGCCTTTCACCACTTTTCCACACTCATGGTTCTGTTATTTATGGTCTTTTTGTATACTTTATTTCTGCAGCAACTAACTTTTATCTTCTTGTTCTTTATTATATTGCAAAACCATCCTTTCATACCCGTTTTATTCCTATAGTTTTATTTCCTAGATAGAGCAAACGTTTGGTGTGCGTAGAGTTGTGTCAATGGTTGATAGAACTTGAGAGAATATTAATCCTACCTTTAGCTCCTCGTTGGGTTCGACACTCTTATTTATCGAAAAGGCTACAAACGATCCCCTACACTTGTGGGTTATCAAGACCTTTTCTGGCGCCGTTGCCGGGGAGCAATAGCGTGAGGTGAATATTCTTGTGTGCACTTGTTTGCTTTATCTCTAAGTAATTTTTAATTTCAGTTGTAAGTTGTTTTCTATCTTAGTATGGATAGGGAGCACGAATTACAAAAAAAATTAGTTCTACTTGTTATCTAAAACTTTTTCAAAAAGAGAAGTGATTGGAAAGATGAGTAATGGTTAAGTGGGGGTCGACCTTAAACACTTGTGTTCATGCCTATGAAACCAAAGCAAATCTTTTCATGGAAGTTTCTCAGCTAAAAACATGTATATATTGTGTATATACCACTGTAATATAAAAATAAAATGTATTTATGACCTCTAGTTTATTTATGATGCAAGTTTGTCTGTTTGCTGTACAGAAATAGATTCTGTGCGCCTGTTGCGTGAAATTCCTAAAATCACCAGAATTTTATATTTTTCTGATATTTTTAGAAAGCAAGCCTGATACTTTTATATATCTTTCGTTAGTTTTGAGTTTTCTGATTTGAGCTACAGAAGTGCCTCTAAAAATTCTATCTTCACAGACTGTCCAGTTTTTGACAGATTGTTGTCTTTATTTAGTATTGTGTTTATACTCGATGTTTATAATCTTTATTTGATCAATAGAAGTAATAAATTGATTAGTATACAATAGATAATATTGAATTTAGGTCTTACAACTTGCCAATGCTTGGACATGAGTGGATTTTATTTAATGAGCACTAACCCTACTAATGAGTTTTGTGAAGTTTTATGTGGATGTAGTCTATAAGATCGAATCAATATGGTGAGATGAGACGAACGATAAGGTACAAGAACTCAACCTTGGGGATGCCCAGGGGCACCCCAAGAACATATTCAAGAAGATACAACCATTTAAGCTTGGGGATGCCCGAGCCATCCCTTCTTATTCATCAACAAATATCAGGTTGTCTCGTTCATGATCTATATTACTCATATTGTCCTTATATAATAATTGTATGCATGTGGACTTTTGTAAGAATTTTTATTGTGACAGCTATATTATTAAAATTTGCTTATGATGCTACTGAAAGTTATTATGAGAGAGGAAAACATGGTTCTAAATATCTCATAGTATTTAGTCTCCTCTCTTTATGTTGAAAGTTTTGAAGTTGCATTTGTTTTGCCCTCTTATGCTAGTCACATTATGTTTCAATGATTTATTTTCTTACAAGATTCCTATGCATAGGAAGAGGGTTAGATTTAAATGTGTTTGATATTTGCTCCTTGATGCTCTCCTTATTATTTCAACTCTTAATCTTATGAGAGCATCATTAAAATAAGCCTAGCTAAAAGGCATTAAAGAAAAGCGCTCATGGGAGGCAACCCATTTTACTACATTCAAAATCTCATGAGCGTCAATACTCCCGCCTGCCCCGAAATATTTCACGCTCCAAGTTTCAAACACTTTGAAATCCCCCTTCGGCCCCTCGAACAAAAGACCAAATGGCCATAGTAAATGAGGAGTTGGTGGTGGGTGGGGGTTTCGTTCGTAATTTCTACTTAACGGCAGCTCTGCAACTCCTATAGTCCAAATTCGCCGTTCTGCCAGCAAATTCTCCCCGAACCGCTAAGCCCTCACCACATACATCACCACCGCACCACCGCATCGGAACATTCACCCCTGCCTACCTCGTCCACTGCACCTGATCAGGTTCACATCCTACCTAGTCCACCGACCTGACCCGCTTCACCGACGCTGCCATGCACTGCATCGGATCCGCCGAACACATCATCAATCACCACAGATCTACTTCCCCGCCCCGCCGCCGCCCGCCACAACGACCGCATCACCCTCGGCGAACTCGATGAGACCAACACGATGTCGTGTGTGTGCAGACGCCGCCGCGACCTAGGTAACCATATGTCCCTTTGTGCTTTGTGATGTTAATCATATAGCCGGTTCAAGCTCGTTGCACTTAACTGTATTTCTCCTACATACCTGGTTCATGTGGTCTTGTAGTGTCTTTGTACTGCTTGGTCACAAGTGTTCTCATACCCGCCTATTCCTAAATGTCATGATAAAGTCGTTGTATTTATAAACTGCTATTTAATAGTTAGTGGCCATTTTTAAGTCACTAGTCATCTATCTTAAGATACACTGCTCAACTAGTTCAAAAGTAACAATTCTTAATTGTATTTTTTTACTTGTTGTACATGACAATTCTTAAGTCACTGAACATATCTATAAAAGTTCACAACAAACAGTATAGCATGTTCGGGTTCAAGCTTATTTCAGTGAACTGTACTCCTGTTTTACTACATTCTTAAATCTTAAGTGAACTGTATTTCTACCTGCTTCGCCCTAGCTACGGAGCAGACTTTATTTCTTGCTTGATATCATTCTGCTATCCTATAATGCACATTTCTATTTATACTGCTCCAATTTTAATTATGTGTTGATGTGGTTCTTCATTAGTTGTGATACTAACTGTTGCAGTATTTCACACGGAGCTTCCACCTGGAACACGGAATATGGTAGAGGGAAGCTCCTTTATAATCTCGTATGTTCCTTTCACTTGTGTATTATTGTGCGCAGACTTTTATCTTGTTGGAATCTGTTCGATTATGATTGGTCGTAGCTTTTGTGCAGAGGAGCAACAAAGAAGCACAATGTTCCTCGATCCAACTACTAGATGCAGTGGACGTCTTCAAAGATTGTACTAAAAACAATATGAGCTGCAGTGAAACTCAACAAAGAACTATTGTAAGTCCCTTGTTTTTAGTGCCACATACTTAGCTAGTTCAGTTGGTTGTATCTCTGTGGCACTATCTGAGTTGGCTGATGATTAGAACAATGTCACATTATGTGATCCAACATAATGCATACACAAGAATCATAAGGACCTTTGTGCACTTCGTACGCTTTTCATATACCCTATATGTGTAGGATATCTATGTTGCAATGGTCTTCCAGTTTATATGATGCACAATGCTTGTTTATCTATGGCACTATATGAGTCAGCCAATGATAAAAGAATGCCCCCTTTGATAGTTGTAGATCCAATAGTTGTAGGCAGCATAAACAAGATTCCCTCTTTTCGTTGCGTCCAACTATTGTTTTTCAGACTGTACAATGATCTGGCATAGTTTTCTACTTCATATGAGGCACGCAATGTTTAATTGCTGATTTCTTTTTAAGAGTAAATGCTCGTGGTGTCTATTAGTGTTAAGGAGATTATGGAAGCGTGTGCGCCTCTTTTGACTACGTAATTGATAGATTTCCGTTGTCCAGTGATCTGGCTAGTTTATGAGGTACATAATGTCTAGTTGATTTATTGATTGTTCATGTTTGATATACTTGTATTTAGGTTAGTGTCTATGAAGAAATCTAGTTGATTGCTTGCTTTGTGCTATGAGACCAATGCTAATTTTAAAGTCTTTGACAGTCTGCTTGGTGTCTTGTTTCTCTGGTATGTTGTAACTCGTTTTATTTTAGTTTCAGCTAGCAAACAAAGCTATGAATTCATAAGCTACATCAAGTGATGAGGTCGTTTCACGGAGCAGTGACAGTCGCTATGGCTTTCATCGCCCCATGAGTTCCACTTTCCTAGTTATTTCAGATGAAAGAGATGTTGCATCTGAACTTCAAGATCCAATTGATATAATCACCATAACAGTCCAAGAGGTACAAGAATTAAAAAATAGGCAAGCTTTGATCGAGAAACTACTTAAAGATCTCATAAGAAGCTCTGATGTTAAGCCACAAGTTACATGAAAGCTTGTCAAAACACCGATTCTTCCTATATCATTCGAGCAAAAATCTCGGATGCAACTGTCATACTGATTTTATTATTATTAAATTTTTTGGAGTATGTAATATATTTTTTCCAGATGATGTAATATTTTTCCTGCATCATTTGTGCATTACTGCACACTTGCCGCCATCTATATCTGTCTGAGAGATAGCAATATCTAATTTAGCTGGCAGTGTTGTATTTGTCAACAGCCATACATGGTAGAACAATACTGCTCCAGCCTGCTAAAAGTAAAATGGCTTCCTTGATAAATAAAAGCAGGCGCGCTCACTCAGGACTAGTGGGCTGGCCCATTTAAATTTAAATCACCAACCCATGTAGCCCAACGGGAAGCCTATGCGGTCAAACAGCCTAGCCCAGAAAGCTGAAAGGACCAGCCCACTAGGCTTTAGAGGGCAAGCCCGTTTACTAAGTGGGCTGGCCCGCAAGGCCTAAGGCCTACCCATTTAATTTCTCGGGTCGGCCCACGCAAGGTACATGTATCGGCCACAAAGCTTCACGGGCCGACATATGTAAAGTACGTGGGTCGGCCCGCTGAATGTTAGTGGGCTGACTATTTAGTCTTTACGGGTCGGCCCACTTGTGGTTCACGGGCCGGCCCACTTAATATGACCAGGCCTTATTTGGGCCTTGATACGTGTCAAACGTATCTATAATTTTTTATTGATTCATGCTAGTTATATGCCATTGTTACATGTTTTTACTATCTTATTACCTCATTTTTAGGCTTTTTTTCGGACTAACCTATTGACAAGATGCCCAATGCCAGTTCCCTGTTTTTGCTGTTTTCTATTTCAGAAAAGTTACTTCTGGAAATATTCTCGGAATTGGACGATAATTTATGGGGATTTTGTATGCGACAAAAGGAAGTTAGAGACCAAAGGGCGACCTGGGGGGCAACCCAGGGGCCAGGGCGGCTGGTGGCCGCGACCCCACCTGGACCCGCATGTGGGACCCGCCCCTGCCCTCTGGGCACCGCCTCGGCTCCCCTCGACGCCTATGAAATCATTAAAACCCTAAAACGCTTTCCAGAAACTCCACCCGACGCTGCCGCCTCATCGAAACCTAATTCGGGGAGATTCTGAAGCTGCTCCCGGCACGCTGCCGGAGGGGAGATTGATCCCAGAGGGCTCTACATCGCCATGCCTTCCATCGGGATTATGCGTGAGTAGTTCCACCTTGGACTACGGGTCCATGGCAGTACATGATCAAGATCGACTATTTGTGATGCTATGTGATGTGTTTGTTGGGATCCGATGGATTATGAAGTTATGATCAGATTGTGCATGCTTCTTATATCTTAATTTATGTTCTTGCATGCTCTCCGAGGTGTGTAGTTGCTTTGGCCAAGTGATTGCTTATGTCTCCAAGAGAGAGTATTTATGCTAGATAGTTGGTTCATGCCCCCTCTTGTGCCTGGGCATGAGTGACAGAAACGTCCAAGGACGAGGGTGTGCTGTTGCGACTAAGGGTACAACAACGGTGTTTATGTCTACGTGATTCTAAATGTTGCTTACATCATACACTTTACTTAATGCAAATGTATGTTGCTTGCAACTTAATACCGATGGGTGACAGGCTGGATAGTGAACCCTAGGTGGACTTTTTAGAGAAAGATGCAGTTGGATGGCGGTCTTTATTTCTTGTTGTGATTCCTACATGAATATTACCATGAACACTTTGATATAGCTAGATTAAGTTTGTGTCATAATCTTGTCAATTGCCCAACTGTAATTTGTTCACCCTTCATATGAGTATTTTATTTATTGGAGAGACACCACTAGTGAACCCATGGCCCCCGATCCATATTTTTACATTGTTTACAACCTCATTTACTTGATTTTAATATTCACTTGCTCGCTGGTCCGTTTCTATAAAATCATTTCACTACACTATACGTTTAACCGCTTTGTTTTCAGCAGGCCGGGAAGATTGACAACCTTCCTGCCGTTGGGGGCAAAGTAATTGGTTGAGTGTGTGCAGGTCCACGCTCGTCGACTGTTGAGCGCCAGAGATCGTTGATGTTCACCTCGTTGTTGATTTCAAAGTCCTACTGGTTTGATTAAACCTTGGTTCTTCACTGAGGGAAAACTGCTACTTGCTACATCCATGCTTTCGCTTGGGGCACCACCCAGCTCTTCTATATACACCATCAAGCAGTTTTCCGGCACTGTTGCCGGGGATCGCACTAAAGCTACATAAGAAGATTTGCCCCGCCAACTCTGCTAGTGCTTGTCAATATCCATTATCAGGCCTGGTATCTACCACAGCTAGCAACCGTGGCAGAAACAGATGATGGCATCACGGCGGACTTAACGGAGTTTGCCACGTGTCCGTTAGGTTCATCTACCACGCCGAATTTTCCGTGGTTGATGCGCGTCCATCTACCACGATTTCGATGGTTCGTAGTAGAACGTTCTGCCACGCGGATTCTACCATGGTACCCCATTTGTGGTAGAAAAATTTTAACCATGAAAAATGGCCTTTCTACCACGAAAATCGAGTGTGGCTTTTCTTCTAGTGATAGGATCTCCCTCTCATTGCATGCTCATGGAGAAATACCTAACCCCACATAGAGATACCAAGCACATAGATCATGGGTTAGTTCACAAGGCTATGGTGACAATTGCTTACCATACCATGATATCATATGATCCCTCATGATACATTACTAGCCTTGTGTGTTGATAACTTGCACTTAGCCTTAATCAACATATAATCTTCTTCTTTTCGCCTTGACTCCAACATATGGAGATCAAGCATTTCTTATGGACCAAACCTACAAGTATAGCTCAAAGAAAGCATTAGTCCATAAGGATTGTCATTAATTACCAAACCACACATGGGGCAACCATGCTCTTTCACCCGGCAAGGGTGCCAGAAAATAGTCTTGATGGCCCACAAGTGTAGAGGACCGCAACAGTCTTCGAGGGAAGTATAACCCAAATTTATTGATTCGACACAAAGGGAGCCAAAGAATATTTATAAGCCTTAGTAGCTGAGTTATCAATCCAGCCACACCTGGAAATAAACCTGGTTGACACAATTTATTAGTAGTAACATCGATATGATGGTAGCAGTGGTGTAGTAGTAACAACACTAATAAAGTAACAGTAGAAATAGTAAAAGTGATTGTAGTAAACAGCAGGATTAAAAAGTACCGTAGGCATAGGGACGGATGAACGGGCGCTGCATGAATGAGATAGATCATGTAATAGTCATAACACAGAGCACAACACAAACAGATGATGAATAAAGTATCCAAGGATCACTCAAACATAGGCATGTATTCCAATAAGAAGTTGCGCACCATCTTTTGTCCAACCATCCCGTTTCAGCGGGGCCAATCATGGAACTAATGGTAATTAAGGTACTCCTTTTAGGAAGCATCAGAGAAAAGCATTAACACTCAATGAATACATGTAATCCTCAAGGCCATCCCCTTTGATATCCCAACATGTCACCTTGGGGTTTCCGGTTCCGGACAGTAACAGGTGCATACAACTTATAGAAAGGATCCAAAACATTGATTATATTCATGAAAACATAACATGTTCATATCTGAAATCGTGGCACTCGAGTCCTAAGTAACAAGGAATGAACACAACAAGTTACAACAATAAATGATTAACACAATAGTGGATACTAGGCATCATGCCCTAACAATCTGAAACCTATTACATGAACGGTCTCATCCAATCCCTACCATCCCCTTTGCCTTCAGCAGGGAATTACTCACACATGGATGGGGGATCATGGTTGGTTGATGGAGAGGTGTTGGTGATGACGATGGCGACGATCTCCTCTCCAGCAGAGTGCCGGAATAGGAAAACAGGACCCCAAATAAGGGTTTAGAGAAGGCGTCGGAGCTCGGAAGTGTTTCTGGAAAAAACCTCTGAGGATTCTCTGTTTTAGGTCAGGACGAAGTTATATGCGAAGGGGTGTCGGGAGGCGACACCCCAGGCCAGGCGTGGCATAGGGGCCACCCATGCTTGGTGGCCCCCCTCCGGGTGCCCTTCTGGCTCTGTGGCTCTTTTCGCTCAAAAACTTGTTTTATATTTTTTCTGGAATTTTCCGTGGAACTTTTATTTTCTGCATAAAAATAAGCCACTAATGCAATCCTGCTAAAAACAACGTTAGTCCATGTTAGTTTTATTCAAATCGTGCAAATTAGAGGCAAAACAATAGCAAAAGTGTTTGATAAAGTATATACGTTTAGAACGAATCAGCCGTCGATGATGTCGTGCGCCTCTTGTACGGCGCTACGCTGAGGCGCGCACCAACTTCAGGCCATGCATCTCGCCCGACTGCCAGTTTGCCGTCCGCATCTGTGGGGGCTCTTATACCACAAGAAGCTCAAGAAGGCCAGTCTGTCTACCACGTCCATCAAGATGCCCCCCACAAGCTTGCCGTTTCGGCGGACGATGGAGGCGTGTTGCCACTGACCTTCTTTGACGTGCCCCAGATCTTCACGGGCCTACCCATGGCGCACAGCTCTACAACGAAGTCGCGCTACCCGAGCGAATCCGGCGAGTCCGGCACCGGTTGGACTGAACTTTCCCTCCAGCCAACCGTCGTATGGCTTTTTAGTTCACCTAAAAAATTCACCCCACTCCTGAAAACATGAGATATTGTAGGCTCGTTTTTCAGTTTACCTAAATGGTATTTATGGTTCGGCCTAATTTGCGACATATTTCCAAAAACCGTAAAAAGCGGTTATTTTGCAGTTTTGGACCCGTTTACGGGATCTGCTGGAGATGCTCTTATTCCTGTATTTGTAAATTATGCAAGCTCAAGAAATTAGGTTGATCAATCCACTAACTTATTGGTATGCAATTTAATTTTTGTGTGCTAAGAGCATCTCCACTCGCGGCCCACATATCTCGTCCAGATTGGTGCCGGAACGAGCTCTATGGGGGTTGTCCGGACGAGACGGCGTCTATGGGGGGCTCCTCTCCCCACTCGCACTCCCAAACCAGAACCACAATTTTATTTTTTTCCTTCCCTTCATTATCACAAACAGCTTGTGGGCATGAAGACTAGGAGGCGCATGACCACGCTGCCGCCGGTTCGACAACGTGGCCTCTGCCTCGTCCACCTCCTCCTCAACTGCGTCGCGGTCGTCGCCGTCGGGAGCCTCGATGCCGCCAACGTGGACGGACCTCTGCAAGGCGCTCCTCCTGCCTCACGCATCGCCCACGCCGGCCGAGGTCGCCGTCGCGCGCCGCCACTTCCCGTTCCTCCGCCTCGCCGAGTTGCTCCACCTCCTCCACCTACCGCCTAGCCGAGCTGCTCCACCTCATCCAGATCGTCACCGGGAGAGGTGTGGGGGCAGAGGTCCCGCGCGGAGGAGGCCAGGAAGAAGACCTCCCGCGCGGTGACGGGGCGGACGCCGTCGCGGCGCCGCATTGTGGCGTGCATCTCGTTGAGGCTGCCTGAGGCCGAGGTCGCCGTTGTTGAGGAGCTTCCTAAGGCGGATGTCGTCGCGACCCCCAACGTCTCTGTCGTGGACCTCGTTCCGATGCGGGGAGGAGCAGCACACAAGGTCAAGGAGCAGCACGCCGCGCGCCAGAGGAACGAGGTCGCACGCGGCGGAGGTGTCCGAGGTCGCGGAGGCTCGAGGTCACGGTTGTGGAAGCGCTTGTGGAAGCGGCCGAGAGCAACAGCAAAAAGCAACAGAGGAGGGAGATGGTGAAGGGGAGAGGAGAGAGATGGCGATGGATATAGGAGAGAGAGGGAGACAACACGTGGAGGGCGGTGAGTGGAATATATGGACGGGAAACTTTCGTCCGACGCTACCGAAGGAGACCCCAGGGCGTGGGTTTGGACCGGTACGCCTGGACAAGAGATGGGGTCTTTCCGGACGAAAATAGTCTACGTGGCGCGTGAGTGAGTGCCGTTTTTTGCCCGGCGCGACCCATAGGGCTTTGGGGGTGACGAGTGGAGATGCTCTAAAGATGTTCTTGATATAATTTAGCAAAAGCTTGTATGAAACAAATTGTCACGAGTACTATGCAAGAATTTTAAACTCGACTGGCCGCGCTTGTAGTAGTGGTACTACTAGCGGAAATTCACTTGTGCACCCGAGCTCACATGCACCTGTTATTTTCAAGCATTTTTTAAAAATAGTAACACATTACGAAAAAATCTGAAAAAAATTGGTGACACACACATATGAGTTTTTCACAATCGTGCAAAATTTCGGAATGAAATGACAAATTCTGTGCTCTGTGCAAAAAAGACAAAATCTGTGTTTTCAAATTTGTGTTTTTAGATCTAATTCTGACAACTGTATTTGTCTTTTTTATACAGAGCACATAATTTGTCATTTCATTCCGAAATTTACATGATTGTGAAAACTCATCTATATGTGTCACCAATTTTTTCAGATTTTTTCGTATTGTTTTACTATTTTTTTTAAATGCTCGAAAATACCAGGTGCATGTGCACCCGGGTGCAGAAACGCCCTACTAACTAGTAGCTTTTTAGGGTGTAGGCTCTCTTTGGTGCAGCCATAACTTATCTCCACACTGAGAATATCAGAAGACGACTAAGCAGCAGGACAGCAAGCAGAATGGAGGAAACTTTTAAAGCGGCAGCAGGAGGGCATTGCATTGCACACTAGCGCAGCATAGCGCAGCAGGCTCTCTCTCCTCCCTGCCACTGCCACCCCATTAATACCACTCCCATCTCCTTCCCACCCCCACTCCTCCTTCCTTCAGTTCCCCTTCCCTTCCCTTCTTTTTGCCCCCCTACCTTCCAACCATCCAAGAACAAGACAAGAACGGTGGTACTAGTACTACACCAAAAGCCGCATACGGACAGATTAGATTGGGTTTAACCTCTCATCTCAGCAAGTGCTGCTCTCTAGGGCGGCCAGGCCATGGAGAGCCAAGGCGAGGCCAAGAACGAGAGGAAGGCCGGCGGAGGAAGTAATGGCGGCGGCGGCGGCGGCGGCGGTGCCGCGAATGGGAGGAGGAAGTGGAGGGGAGTAAATGGTAGTGGCGGCGGCGGAGGGGACGGCGGCTACAGACAGTACCCGATCATCCAGGCCTACCCGGCGCTCCTGCCGCTGCCGATAAACGCTGGCCGCGCGCATATCAACGGCGCGGTCGGGCTGCCACTGCCGCCGCCTGTGCTGGTGTACCTGCAGCAGCCGCCGCCGCTGCACCTGCTCCCCGGGGTCGCTACGTGCTACGGGAAGCCCATGGCCGGTGCGGTGCACAAGGGCCCAATGTGGCCTTGCAAGAAGCCGCCGCCGCCCCCGCACGCCGTCACCGCCGCGCTACTTCCGCTCCCGCAGGGTAAAAAGTCGCCTTTTTCTCGGTTACTTCCCGCATATCCTTGTTTTTGTATTCTACTAGCAAGTTCATATATAATACCGGCCGGTGGTGTTGCTTTCTTGTCTTCTTGATCAGTGTGCGATAGTTTTTATCTACAGCTATTTTTTTAACTGTGGTGATGAGACATAGTATTTGATATATAAACTAGTGTCTGCTACCTAGCTGTATAGTTATTACTGATTAATGGCTTGTCATACAAAGGTAATGTGGTGCAGTGTTTTCGGATCAATGCTACAGTGCTCTATGGTTAGTCAAATGAAATCTTGGAAAGCTTGTGATTTTATGGATTTCTACTTTTGATTTTACGCTTCTCTGCTGTCCCTCTTATGCCATATATTTTTGGATTAGTCTGCATTCCTTGAGAAGGTGGGATACAAGAATGTTTGAGCTGAGATACAGCCAAAGTGCTATTTCTAGTACTGTGGATGATGCCTTTTTTCCTTTGAAAGTTAGCCCCCTTTCCCCCTCTCAAAGAATCTGGCATGGTTACCTTTTTTTTTCTGTGCTAAATGGTACTTCGCCCTGCAAAATGTTACATATAATTAATAATGGGTATGTACAAAGTAAAGATAAAAAAAAAAGCAAAAGACAGATCCACATTATTGTGGGCTAAACCTGGTTTGCAGACTTTAGTCTAGCTCTATGCCCAACCATGGCTAGCTCATGCATGTCTTTTGGGAGGATCTGCTGGTAAAAAAATGTTCCATTACCTCTTCTTCCTTTCTGTTGTTGACAATGATGTGCAATTATCTTGGTTCCTGTGCTACTGCTATTTATTTTCTTCATATGTTTTGATTCTCTGGTTTCTGTTTTAACCACTAGTACATATGCTTAGACTCTCTAGTTCCTTACATGTCATCATCAATTTACTAACAGATGCCAAGGCGCTTCAGCACAAAAAGTTGTCCATACATGAGAAGAAAACATCTGATATCGGAATGGATCATGTAAACGGCCATCACAGGTCCGCTAACAATCAAGGAAGTCCCATTGCACAGAGACCTGACAACGGTGGGGTTGAGGGGGCTGTGATTCCTCTTTCTGCAAACCATTTCCTTGTGAAGTTCAATCCTGATCAAACGATCTTCCAGTACGATATTGACATATCCCCGCATCCATCAAAGGAAACATCAAGAATGATCAAGAACAAGCTTTTTCAAGAAAAATCAACTATTTTCTCAGGTGCCCTGCCGGCCTTTGATGGCCGCAGGGATCTTTATAGTCCTATTGAATTTCAGGAGAATAAGGCTGAGTTCTTTGTCAGTCTCCCAATTGCATCAGCACGATGTCCAGTAGATAAAAAAGATGGTCACATGCTTGACAAACAGAATTTTAAGGTTTTCAAGGTGAACATTCGATTGGTTTCGAAGCTAAGTGGTGGGGCCTTGAACAAATATTTGACTGAAGACGAGGATGGAGTTTCACTCCCTCAAGATTACCTCCATGCCTTGGAAGTCATTTTGCGAGAAGGTGCTATGGAAAGTTCTGTTCTGGTAGGCCGGTCTTTGTATCCACGCACCATGGGAGAAGCAAGGGAGATTGGTGGTGGGGCTGTTGGATTAAGAGGTTTCTTTCAAAGCCTGAGGCCAACCAAGCAAGGTCTTGCCCTTAATGTTGATCTCTCACTCACAGCATTCCACGAGAGCACGGGCATGATTGCGTACTTGCAGAAGCGCTGTGACTTCTTGAAGGACCTTTCGCATCAGAAAACTAGGGCTTTGTCGGAAGAGGAGCGGAGGGAGGTCGGAAAAGCATTGAAAAACATTCGGGTTTTTGTGTGCCATCGTGAGACCGACCAAAGGTACCATGTGCATAGCTTGACCGAGGAGACAACAGAAAACCTCAAGTTTCGAGACCGAAGCGGGAAAGATCATATGGTCGTGGAATACTTCAAGGAGCAGTACAACCATGACATCCAGTTCAGGAACCTGCCATGCTTGCAGATTGGTAGGAGCAAGCCATGTTATGTGCCAATGGAGCTTTGTGTAGTTTGTGAGGGTCAGAAGTTTCTTGGCAAGCTCTCAGATGAACAAACCTCCAAGGTTCTCAAAATGGGGTGCCAAAGACCAAGTGAAAGAAAGGGAATTATAAAGGGTGTTGTCGAAGAAGCATTTGGTGCTGGAAGGTATGGTTCATCATTCTTGTCGTATAATAATTTTGCAGCTGTTGTATACTATAGAAAAATGTATTTTTATAAGTACCCTGTCATACATATGTAATCATAGCTACCTACTATTCTTGCAGTAATCCTTATGCTGATCAATTCGACCTCCAAGTGTCAAAGGATATGACACAACTCTCTGGGAGGGTTCTCTTGCCACCAAAACTGAAGTTTGGCAGTGGAGGGCGCATCAAGGATATAACGCCACACCGATTTGATCGCCAATGGAGTTTGCTGGACAGCCACGTTACTGAGGGCTCCAAGATTAAAAATTGGGCCTTGATAAGCTTTGGTGGTACCCCGGAGCAGCACTCGTGCATTCCGAAGTTTGTCAACCAGTTATCAAGCCGGTGTGAGCAGCTTGGAATTTTTCTAAACAAGAAGACTGTCATCAGCCCATTGTTTGAGCGGATTCAACTTCTCAATAATGTGGGCATTTTGGAGACCAAACTCAAGAAAATTCAAGAAGCTGCATCAGGCAATCTGCAATTGCTAATCTGTGTGATGGAACGGAGGCACCGAGGGTATGCTGACCTGAAGCGGATTGCTGAAACATCCGTTGGTGTTGTGACACAGTGCTGCCTTTATCCCAACTTGAGCAGCCTGACCGTGCAATTCGTTGCCAATTTAGCCCTGAAGATAAATGGTAAGCTTGGTGGATGCAATGTTTCCCTCTACAACAGCTTGCCATCCCAAATTCCTAGGATATTTTCAGATGGGGAGCCAGTGATGTTCATGGGTGCTGATGTGACACACCCACATCCACTGGACGACTCGAGCCCATCAGTGGTGGCTGTGGTTGCAAGCATGAATTGGCCTTCAGCAAATAAGTACATCTCCAGGATGAGGTCACAGACGCATCGGAAAGAAATAATTGAACACCTGGATGTAATGGCTGGTGAACTACTTGAAGAGTTCCTAAAAGAAGTCGGCAAGCTCCCAGGTAGAATCATATTCTTCCGAGATGGTGTGAGCGAGACGCAGTTCGATAAGGTCCTGAAGGAGGAGATGCGTGCCGTGCGAGCAACCTGCTCGAGGTACCCAGGCTACAAGCCCTTGATAACGTTCATCGTGGTTCAGAAGAGGCACCACACCAGGCTCTTCCACAGGGAGAAGAATGGTGGCTCCACGCACTATTCTGATCAGAACATACCACCGGGGACGGTCGTCGACACTGTGATCACGCACCCAAGGGAATTCGACTTCTACCTGTGCAGCCACTGGGGCACGAAGGGGACTAGCCGTCCCACTCATTACCACGTCCTGTTGGACGAGAACAACTTCCAGTCCGACGAACTGCAGCAGCTGATACATAACCTTTGCTACACCTTTGTGCGGTGCACCAGGCCAGTCTCCCTCGTCCCCCCGGCGTACTATGCGCATCTCGCCGCGTATAGAGGCAAGCTGTACCTTGAGAGGTCAGATGCAGTGGCCACCAGCCGCACAACTCTCTACAGAGCCACTCCATTGCAGACGACGCCACTGCCTAAGCTCAGTGACAGTGTGAAGAGGCTCATGTTTTACTGCTGATCCCCTTAGATCTCATGCCTCGTATTTCTTCTGTGGTATATTCTGTATCTGTCCGAATTTAGGAAACATGTATAGTGTTCCTTCCTGGACAACGATCATGTGCATAGCAGTAGCATCTTACAGTGCTTGGATGTTGGTACTTGGTGGTACTATGCAAAATTCTCATACCAGACTGTTAGCTCATCCAACCAGTATGGTGCTATGGTAGGTCTTTGCCCTTTGTACTGTCTCGACGGTGACATTGGTTCTTGAGTTGAGGGTACTATTTGTTGTCCTTGTGAAGTTTTGATGCAGATCACTAATTTTCTCTCCATAGTGAGAGTACACGGAGGAGGTCAAGTGTTCTTGCGTTGCGATTAAGTTCTAATATCTCGCGGCTAATATTATAATTTCATGAGCTAAAGATCATTTCAAATTATTCTGTTGCTGTACTGGGCATTTTGATTTGAGCCGACAGAGACGACGAACAAGGGGAGGACAGGGCAGGGATGAGGCGTGGTGGGTCAGGGCTCTGGCTCATAGGCCATCTCCATCCTTCTTTTTGAAGGAATCTTATATATTCGATTATATTGCAAACTCACGAAATTTGTTTTTTTATAAAGAGAACTACTTGGTGGCGCACACAGACAGATGGGAGCGCACACAGACCTTGCATGCAAATTTGTTCTCACTCCTTTTCCACATCATCATGCAAACTAGTTCAGAATAAAAAAATGCAACCTTTTCGAACTGATTGCCGAAATCAAAATCCATTTTCACCATTGCGTTCCTTACCGAAATTTTTGATTCGTCAATTATTTTTGAAAAGTATTTTTTTACTATAAACTTGTTTTTCTATCGTAAAAGCAACTTTGCACTATAAATTGACACGAAAAACAATTTTGTACTATAAACTTGCTTTTCTATTATGTGCTGACATTACAAACCTATTTCATCATCATATTTTTGTTCATCGGGTCTTGAAAAACAAGATCTCATATAAACGTATTCGAATTAATATTGCTAAAACAACTTTGTACTATAAACTGGCACAAAAAGCAAATTTATACTGTAAACTTGCTTTTTAATCACAAAAATGAAAAAATACAAGGAGAAAGGGAGCTTGTTTCAATCAAGTAATGGCCAAGTCAAAATCGTGATTGTTTCATAACATACAGAGTTACCAGAATGTAGTGTTGAAGGGAGTTTGTTTTCTATCGACATACATATTCGCTATTTTATAAAGCAACTTTCTTGATGAAAAATTAAGATTTGAACCTAAACTTGCTTTCCAAAAAGAAAATATCAGGACGTATTCATGTGGGATTATGTTTGGAAGATCTCGTCGCGAGGAAAACTACAGTGAAAACATATTTTAATTATGCTCCATTTGAAAGTTACGTATTTTTTAATTTGGAATAGGTTTCCATGTGCTAGCACAGTTGGGATATATTAATATCAAGACGGTACCGATTATTCCGGACCTCCGCACTTACAGAACATCAATACCTAATCTGTTTTTTTAGGATCATCAATACATAATCAATTAAGACATCACGGATGCACACCAAATTATTGCGGATAGAAAAGAAAAAAAATCGATCAACAGGAGAAAGAACAGGAGAGATGCTCTAACAATGACATATCCACAGAAAAGAATGACACCACAAAGGTTAGACCATGAAAGTTTCCATCCATTATAAAAAAAATTAACTAGTAATAAATTTGTATTCAATCTAAAAAACATTAGCAGGCTAGTTTGTATAAATCCAATAGTAATATTAATATCTGATGATGTACTCACTCCGTCCCCAAATAAGTGGACATCTAGAAATTTGAAGACAAATTATGCAGTGGACTAGGAAATACATTGGGAATGTGCAAACCTCCATCTCTCTCTTCTTTAACATTCCCACCACCAATGAGCTAAGTGCATGTAGAAAATAAGGAGACCATGTGTTGAATGTTATTGGGCTTGATTCCCGTGTGATGAGAGAGAAGCATTGTTTTCTACTTTAAAATGCATTGGAAAGATAGAAGTACACTCTTTTGTGGACAAATTTCAAAGCTAAACGTCCACTTATTTGAGAACGGAGGGAGTACCTGACATCTCGGCGTGACTCGTTCGAGCCGCGTCTACAGATTTTAAAATCTGAGGACCGAAGCACCATCGACGAGGTGGGTGTTGCGACCATGTTGGCATGTTGACCAACGCTCGATGTTGTCCCAAACGTTCCAGATTCCCGGCGTCGCCTAGTGCCAAATTGACTATCCCTAGGTCAAAACAGAACAGGGAACGTGTCAACCGATAGTTGGCCATAGGGTGGGATGTATTCATGGGCTTGACCGACTAGCCCATCCAGTTGTTGGACAATTAAAAGTATTATGTGTGCTTATGAAGGAGAAAAGTGTTTTTGGCTCCTGAGTATCAATAATCCTGCTTTTTATTAAATAAATAAATAAAAACAATTTTCAGTTTTTTTTGAAAAAAAATGTCCCAAATGTAACCAAAGTTGTATCCCATAAACATGCAAAATATCAAATTAAAATACATGCATTCTGAGCTATACAAAAATTACAAAATCTAATAAATTTAGAGAAATGAAAGTACTATACATATTTAGATCCACACTTTTGTTATTTTTATGTATGTCAGAAAATAGTAAGTATTCGAACTTAATTTTTTACAAGTTTGTGAAATACACCATTGGTTACATCTGAGATTTTTTTTCAATTTTTAAAACTTGTAAATATTTTTTCTATCGTAAAAGCAACTTTGCACTATAAATTGACACGAAAAACAGTTTTATACTATAAACTTGCTTTTCTATTATGTGCTGACATTACAAACCTATTTCATCATCATATTTTTGTTCATCAGGTCTTGAAAAACAAGATCTCATATAAACGTATTCGAAATAATATTGCTAAAACAACTTTGTACTATAAACTGGCACAAAAAGCAAATTTATGCTGTAAACTTGCTTTTTAATCACAAAATCGAAAAAATACAAGGAGAAAGGGAGCTTGTTTCAATCAAGTAATGGCCAAGTCAAAATCGTGATTGTTTCATAACATACATAGTTATCAGAATGTAATGTTGAAGGGAGTTTGTTTTCTATCGACATACATATTCGCTATTTTAAAAAGCAACTTTCTTGATGAAAAATTAAGATTTGAACCTAAACTTGCTTTCCAAAAAAAAATCAGAACGTATTCATGTGGGATTATGTTTGGAAGATCTCGTCGCGAGGAAAACTACGGTGAAAACATATTTTAATTACGCTCCGTTTGAAAGTTACGTATATTTTAATTTGGAATAGGTTTCCATGTGCTTGACGTCATCAATTCTGTCATTATATATATGTGATTTGGATTTTTCGAAGCAGTTGGGATATATTAATGTGAAGATGGTACCGATTATACCGGACCTCCGCACTAACACAACATCAATACCTAGACTAGTATGTTTTTTTAGGATCATCAATACATAATCAATTAAGACATCACGGATGCACACCAAATTATTGCGGATAGAAAAGAAAAAAAATCGATCAACAAAATGGTTGCAGCAAAATTTAGCATCAACCTCCTATGATATCAATTTGTGAATAACAGGAGAGATGCTCTAACAATGACATATCCACAGAAAAGAACGACATCACAAAGGTTAGACCATGAAAGTTTCCATCCATTAACAAAAATTTGTATTCAATCTAAAAAACATTAGCAGGCTAGTTTGTATAAATCCAATAGTAATATTAATATCTGATGATGTACCTGACATCTCGGCATGGCTCGTTCGAGCCGCGTCTACAGATTTTAAAATCTGAGGACCGAAGCACCATCGACGAGGTGGGTGTTGCGACCATGTTGGCATGTTGACCAACGCTCGATGTTGTCCCAAACGTTCCAGATTGCGCCTAGTGCAAAATTGACTATCCCTAGGTCAAAACAGAACAGCGAACGTGTCAACCGATAGTTGGCCATAGGGTGGGATGTATTCATGGGCTTGACCGACTAGCCCATTCAGTTGTTGGACAATTAAAAGTATTATGTGTGCTTATGAAGGAGAAAAGTGTTTTCGGCTCCTGAGTATCAATAATCCTGCTTTATATCAAATAAATGAATAAATACAATTTTCAGTTTTTTTGAAAAAAATGTCCCGAATGTAACCAAAGTTGTATCCCATAAACATGCAAAATATCAAATTCAAATACATGCATTCTGAGCTATAAAAAATTACAAAATCTAATAAATTTAGAGAAAGTGTTGTACATATTTAGATCCACACTTTTGTTATTTTTATGTATGTCAGAAAATAGTAAGTATTCGAACTTAATTTTTTACAAGTTTGTGAAATACACCATTGGTTACATCTGAGATTTTTTTCAATTTTTTAAAACTTGTAAATATTTTTTTCTATCGTAAAAGCAACTTTGCACTATAAATTGACACGAAAAACAGTTTTATACTATAAACTTGCTTTTCTATTATGTGCTGACATTACAAACCTATTTCATCATCATATTTTTGTTCATCAGGTCTTGAAAAACAAGATCTCATATAAACGTATTCGAAATAATATTGCTAAAACAACTTTGTACTATAAACTGGCACAAAAAGCAAATTTATGCTGTAAACTTGCTTTTTAATCACAAAAACGAAAAAATACAAGGAGAAAGGGAGCTTGTTTCAATCAAGTAATGGCCAAGTCAAAATCGTGATTGTTTCATAACATACATAGTTATCAGAATGTAATGTTGAAGGGAGTTTGTTTTCTATCGACATACATATTCGCTATTTTAAAAAGCAACTTTCTTGATGAAAAATTAAGATTTGAACCTAAACTTGCTTTCCAAAAAGAAAATATCAGGACGTATTCATGTGGGATTATGTTTGGAAGATCTCGTCGCGAGGAAAACTACGGTGAAAACATATTTTAATTACGCTCCGTTTGAAAGTTACGTATATTTTAATTTGGAATAGGTTTCCATGTGCTTGACGTCATCAATTCTGTCATTATATATATGTGATTTGGATTTTTCGAAGCAGTTGGGATATATTAATGTGAAGATGGTACCGATTATACCGGACCTCCGCACTAACACAACATCAATACCTAGACTAGTATGTTTTTTTAGGATCATCAATACATAATCAATTAAGACATCACGGATGCACACCAAATTATTGCGGATAGAAAAGAAAAAAATCGATCAACAAAATGGTTGCAGCAAAATTTAGCATCAACCTCCTATGATATCAATTTGTGAATAACAGGAGAGATGCTCTAACAATGACATATCCACAGAAAAGAACGACACCACAAAGGTTAGACCATGAAAGTTTCCATCCATTAACAAAAATTTGTATTCAATCTAAAAAACATTAGCAGGATAGTTTGTATAAATCCAATAGTAATATTAATATCTGATGATGTACCTGACATCTCGACGTGACTCGTTCGAGCCGCGTCTACAGATTTTAAAATCTGAGGACCGAAGCACCATCGACGAGGTGGGTGTTGAGACCATATTGGCATGTTGACCAACGCTCGATGTTGTCCCAAATGTTCCAGATTCCCGCCGGCGCCTAGTGCCAAATTGACTATCCCTAGGTCAAAACAGAACAGGGAACGTGTCAACCGATATTTGGCCATAGGGTGGGATGTATTCATGGGCTTGACCGACTAGCCCATTCAGTTGTTGGACAATTAAAAGTATTATGTGTGCTTATGAAGGAGAAAAGTGTTTTCGGCTCCTGAGTATCAATAATCCTGCTTTATATCAAATAAATGAATAAATACAATTTTCAGTTTTTTTGAAAAAAATGTCCCGAATGTAACCAAAGTTGTATCCCATAAACATGCAAAATATCAAATTCAAATACATGCATTCTGAGCTATAAAAAATTACAAAATCTAATAAATTTAGAGAAATGAAAGTTTGTGAAATACACCATTGGTGAAATACACCATTGGTTACTTTTGTTATTTATGTATGTCAGGAAATACATGTTATTTTTATGTATGCCAGAAAATAATATGCATAAGTCGTGGTAGATCTGTGAAATACTCGTGCTTAGTATCATTTTTCTTCTTGGACATGGGTGGTAGATTCATATTTTCTGTGTTCATCGATATTGTAGGACATCGTTGCGCCTTGCTATCCCGATTTGCATGCTCCTTCACTATGCTATGCAGTGCCTGACATGAACGTCGTGCCGCCCACTGAGGATCCAATAGCTGCCCTTCCTCTTCGTATTGTTCCATCAGTTCCAATACAGTGGTCAGGTCCTATGTCCCTGTTCGTCCTGAATAGGGTTTGTGAGCTCGTACAAAAGGGGATCCGCTTTGAATAGGAGGATCATAGCTCGGATGTATGAAATCTCCACTCCTATGGACAATTCTAATTACAGTAGTACTACCTATGTTCCACAATATAAGTCTTTATAACAAACTAGTTTAGTTTGCTAAAAAGGTTTACATCTTGAAATAGAGGGAGTACAATTTAATAAAAGTAGTGTAACAGCCCGGATTTGGTACCCTAAAATATGGGCCAAATTTTCACTTTTGTTGTGCATTGCATCATGGCATCCATTTTAAATTGCTAATGGTAAATAAAGCAACAATTGAAAATTAAAGACAAAGGGAGCAAACCCTTCCTCAAATTTTCCCAAACTAAATGCATTGCCCTAAGTGGCCAAGTCAAATGCAAAGCTCAGGTTGGCAAAATACTTTATAAATGAATTTCCAAATTGATGAGGAAGTTCCAAATTTGCTTCTTATCCCCCAATTCTCAAATTCCACGTTTTGTCAAATGAGACATAAATATGAGGGCTTAAATTGGCTTAATTCAAATTATATTTTTGGAACCAAGTTAAACTTCCCCAAAATTCAAAATAAAAATATGGGGTGCTGCATTATTATAATATGAGACTCCATAAATATTTTCATAATTTATTGAAATGTTTAAATGCCCCAAATAAATCTATTTTGGAAATTATCAAAAATGCCCTATTTAAACTCCAAGAACAAATGTGGGGCAAAACATTTTTATTTGCCTCACCAATTTTTTTGGAGCACCTCAGTGTTAAATGGAGCCTATTTGAATTTTTGCTTAATTTCTGAAAATGTTTAAATTGCTCTTTTAAATAGCTTAAGCCTGCTGTTTTGCAAATCAGAAAAGGAAAAAGGAAAATGTCAAAAATCTGACAGGGGGCCCTCCCTGTCAGCCTCTCTCCTCTTTCCTCTCCTCTCACAGTGGCGACATGGCCACTGGCGCCATGCCGCACGCGCCATGCCGCGCCACCTGCTCCCCGATGGACAAGAGGCCCTCCCCGACGCGCCTCTGCTGCCCTACTTCGTTCTCCACTCTCCCCTGCCCCTCTCGCTTTTCATCGCGTGCAAAACCCTAACCCTAGAATCGACGGGAAGCCGCCGCTCGCCGCCGTCCTGCGTGCCATCGTCTCCGGCCACCGGAGCACGAGCTGAAGACGCCGTCTGCTCCGCCTCGCCGTCCTCGTTCTTCGGCCAGGAGGAATCGGTCCCGGAAGCGCGGGATCGACGCCACCGTCTCCTTCCTCTCCGGCAATGGCCGCACCTCGCCGAGCTCCTCGCCGTCGACTCCGTCCCTCCTACTTCTCACCGTCCACGGCATCGCGTTCCTGGTGAGCAGGCGCACCATCTCATCTCCTCTGCCCTCTCCCTCTCGCTCTAGTTCATCGCCGTCATGGTCGACCGTGCCGCCCCGCCGCTGGACATGCCCGCCGGAGCTCCTCCGGTGACCATAAGGTCTTTCGCGCCGCCAGTAGGTTCCCCGCGTCGTGACGGGCGCAACGCGCCCCCTCTCTGGCTTCCGCGTGCTCGCACCCGACGGCTCCGTGGTCGGCCGCGTCGGCGATCACCGCGCATCAGCGCGCCGGTCGTGGCACGCTTGGTCAACCACTACCCGGCCTGGAAGCGGCCTTGGGCCGACCCGGAGGCCGGCCTGTTCGGGTGGTGCCCCGGCCTGCACTCCGGCCTGGGCCGGCCTAAAGGCCGACCGCTTCGGGCTTGCCCCCGGCCTCGGGCCCGGCCTGCCTGTGTTTTGTTTTCCCTTTTTGCAATTAAAAACAGAAATAAAACTCTTCTTATCTATTTGAATAATAATTCAAAAATAGCAAATTAAATATGAACTTGCTCAGAAAAACCTTTCCTATCAGTTGGGAACATTGCCATGCCATTTTGGAATAAATAATTCCTCCTTCTTTTAGGAATTCCTAAAAATGGTAAAAATGAGACCTAAATTAGGAAAAATCATATTCCGATAAATATTGTCCCAAAAATTATGAATAAAATATCAATGTGATCAATATGTCAAATGCTATTAAACCATGCTAATATCAATTCATGATCGCAAATATTTATTTGATGATATTCATAATTTAATTAAAAGAATTAAATTTATTTATTTAATTAAATTGCCACTTATTCATCGGTACTCCGAAAATTACAAATAAAGTACCAAAATGATCAGAAGAACGAAACCTATCCATTCATGTCATGTTCATGCATAATTGAGCCACCTCTCTAATAAATTAATGTTTGATAAGGATGTGGCCATTAAGATAAATATGGGGTTGCTTCCAAATAATTGCACTAATTATTTGGCTCCTCATTTAATTTTGCTTTTAATTTAGATAATGATATCTTTGCATCAACTTGACATGTCATCATGTGATTGAGCATTGCATCTTGAGTTCGTGTGATTTATGTGTTCTTTGCCTTTTCTTTTGGGTATCGATAGATTCCGGAGTCGAGGGTTCCCTCTCCTACCCCGACGAGCAATACTACGCTACCCGGCAGCAAGGCAAGAGATAACCTAACCTTCTTGGCATCTAGCATCCTATGCTTTTATCAAATTAATTTTATCCACCATAATATTGCATGCGGTTCAAATGTCTTTTGGTATAATATAGAGAATCCTATGATTGCATGATTTTCCCCGAGCCAATCACATGTATCCCTACCTATGAACCCTAGGGTTGAAGTGTTGGCCGAGATAAAGTTATATTGCTGTACTCATATGCTCAGCTATGATTAGCCATGCTTAATAGATGCGTTATGTCCGTTATTAATTCCATAATTGTTGTTATTGATGGAACATTTCGGTCATGGTGGATAATGGAGATGCTTATTTAAAATGCTAAGAAGGCTGGGATGAGTTGCCCTCGGGGAGGGTGGTTTGCCTCATTCTGGCCGCCTAGGATGAACGTGCTTTTAGCTGGAACCAAGAAAACGAGCGTGCTCCCGGAGGTGGGGGCATATGGAACCCCCTTTGACCGAATAAGTTGTGAGGGGCTTGTCAAGGGTCCTCTAGTTCGAGTTTTCCATTTGCGCGTGAGTTGTGTGGGTGGAAAAAGGAACGAGGATGGTGGTGTTTAGGAATGTGGCCGCGGGGCAGGGCGCTGAGAGCGCTGATCCTGTCCTTCCGCACACTGATGGTCCTTGAGTAAGCCTCATGCAATGTAAAGGTCTAACCGCGCCCGTTCGCCGGCCTTCCCCGGAAGAGGGCCAACTAGGTGAGCCGGACGGTACCGATGGGTAAAGTAGTACACCCCTGCAGGGTAAATCTTTTCGAAAAGCCGTGTCCACGGTTATGGACAAACTCTTGGGAAAGGCGCATTAGCTCATAGATAAAGTTAACCTAATTGATATGGCAGCTAGAGGTTGCATAATAAACTTGTGATAAAGGTTCATTTCCTCGAGGGTGAGTCGAGGGAGTGCCTTTGTGTGAGATGAGTGGTGATGGTTAT
This sequence comes from Puccinellia tenuiflora, assembly GCA_012064385.1. Lineage (NCBI taxonomy): Eukaryota > Viridiplantae > Streptophyta > Magnoliopsida > Poales > Poaceae > Puccinellia > Puccinellia tenuiflora. The sequence continues at coordinate 245,535 of QRDG01001725.1, read as the reverse complement.
GAGTAGGTTCGTCGAGAACCGAAGATGACAAATGTTTACTCTCTTACCCCGTTTATAAAAAATATTCTGAGTAGACGAATGCCATGTGTCTTTTATGTTTCGGTTTATGAAAATTAGCTTTATGCAAAAGAACTACATATAAAGCTTTAGAGCCTCCGTCAGTCATTGGGCCTATATCGCCCTACTAAACTTGCGAGTACATCGTACTCAGTCTCTCTTTGCTGCCCCTATGTATTTGTATTTCAGAGGAGGACGACACCGAGCGACTAGGTGGTTTCTTCGTGGACGTCGACTACTAGTCTGGGGTTCCCAGGTGGCAGCTTGGGACCGTGGAACAAGCTGGCTTGGGTGATGTTTATCTGTAGGCCTCTTAGGCCATAATTTGCTTCTTGTTGTATTAGACAACGCTACTTCGCTTCCGCTTGTTGAATTGTAGGATCTGTGATCCTTTTGCCTTGTAATATTTGTATTCTCCTCGTTATATGAGTTGCTATATAAATCTTTTGTGTCGTAGAGTCATTGCTTTGTGCCAGTTCTGTTCCACATGTCTCGATCTTTGTTTTATACATTGATGGTTGTGTTGCTTACATAGCCTCTCTGTATAATTCCGGGGTCGGGGCGTTACAAGTTGGTATCAGAGCAGGACTGCCTGTAGGAAACCCTTTCTATTGGTCGATGTCGAGTCTAGTTCGTGAAAAATTATTTTTAACCTAAAAATGAGTTGTGAAAACCTTTCTAGGATTCTTTTTACTCCTTACCTAATTCACTCTGATCTCGGTGTCATCTTACCTCTATTTGATTTTAACGGTTCTTCTGATCATCGGCAAAGTTCTAAATCTTTAGGATCTCGGGGTTTGGGTTCCTACCTTTAGTTACTAGTTATCCTTACTCCTCTGCCAACCCTAAAACATGAAGAAAGAAAGTATAGTGGTTCGTCAAGATATTTCTTGCCTTAGCCCAAGATCTTGAACCGAGGGTCCCGGATTGTGCTAGGGCTCCGGTGTAATGTTTCATGAGGGTTGTCACCCTTGTGGGCATTATGCTATTGTGGGTCCCAGTACATGAAGCTGACCTTTAACCCAAGATCTTTTCTGTTGAACCCTGATGTTAATTCAATATCTACATCCGGAAGCACTCTAATGATCTACCCTATCCATCGGAGTTAGATACTAACTGCGTCCTTGTCCAATCTACAGAATGGCACAACATCCTCCGCTCTACCAAAACGAAGCCACTCCATGGGGCCAGTGGACACCCGTTGATCGGCAGAAATCCCATACAACTAAAGATCTGCCCAAGAAAAGTAGTGAGCACCTCACCGGAGCTAGAGGGCCGGACGCCAATGTGATAGACAAACGCAAGTGCTACATCTGTAAGGAACCCGGTCATCCGTGCAGGGAGTGCCCCCTTCGGTACCCCGGTAGGAGAGGAGCACCACGAGGAAAGGGGTGCAGTCAGTGCGGAAGGGGTGGACATCAGGCGAGTCAATGCCACGGCAGTTGCCCGCACTGTTTCAACGAGCATCCACTTGGCGGTTGCCCAACCGTTAGTGCCACTTGCTACCTATGCGAAGGGAATGATCATCCTCCAGCTGAGTGTCCTATGGAAGTCGTTGTAGACGCATTAAAGGATGCCCGTGATAAAATCGCTCGGGACGCCATCCACGCCCCGAGGAAGAAGCGCCAGAGGGTAGACAACCCCGGGAGACACGCCTGCTACACCTGTGGCCAGATGGGTCACTACTGCTGGGAGTGCCCCAACGCCTCTGCTGACGAAGCTAAAGAGGACCCCAGCGTCCTTATGGGTGAGCTATGCATCAACAACCCTCTTGCTACAGTTTTGTTAGTTCTGGAGCTTGACGCTATAGCCTAGGTCTTGCAAATCTAGTTACCCTGCATTGCGGCTAACTCCCGCAAACTCCTTCCATACCTGCTAGGCCGAAGTATCTGCACACATATCCAACTCTGAACCTCAAGCAGAACTGATGCTTGGTGGTTTACCAAGAGCATGACCTAGATCCTTTAGTAAATCCGATGAGTCCGGTGTTGTGGTTCACGCACCTCACCGGAAGGTCTTTTGACTAAATCTCCTAGTTCTTTCAAATCAACCGCTATCCATGAGAATCATGGGTAACTGGTTCTAGAAGTTTTTCCCCCTAAGGTCCGATCTCTATCTTCAAGTACGACTTTCGCTTGAGGATCGAATGAAGGCTTTTCCGAAGCATGTGTGTGATATGTAGAACCTCAAGGAGAACATCACCACGGAGTTGTTAATTATCTATCGGTCGACCCTCCTGTTTCCTCTATCTTGTGGCAATATCTCGTTATGAGGTTTTACCACTCTAGCTAATTGTGGATCCAATGCTATATCCTTCCCACCTCGGTGAAATCAAGGTTTGCCCAATCACACGGATGTTGGGTCATTTCGTCAGTCACCTTAAGGCCCAATACTCAATCTTATGGAAATCTCTTATGTATCCGAAGTGTGGAGTCCAGAATACGCCTTTCTCCTCACGGTGCCAAATCTCTACGGTCTACCCAACGGGTGGTTTGAAGTGATGTCTTGGTGATCGGTCGTCCTATCCTCGGCTCGACCTTTGTTTGGTCAAGTCGTTCCTTGTTTCCTCATTGGCCTATGGTTTTGGGCAAGTTTCCTCTTGTCCGTCACCTTAAGCTACCTCCTATCCTTCCGCCATTTTTGGCACGTATGTTGGCTATCCCAATCATCACAACAAGGAAGAGCTTCGTGAGATCGGGAAGACCGTGGGAGATGTGTGTTGTCATGTTCCCCTCATCCCTGCTTCTACTCTAGAATCTCGGGACGAGATTCCTGTAAGGGGGGTAGAATTGTAACAGCCCGGATTTGGTACCCTAAAATATGGGCCAAATTTTCACTTTTGTTGTGCATTGCATCATGGCATCCATTTTAAATTGCTAATGGTAAATAAAGCAACAATTGAAAATTAAAGACAAAGGGAGCAAACCCTTCCTCAAATTTTCCCAAACTAAATGCATTGCCCTAAGTGGCCAAGTCAAATGCAAAGCTCAGGTTGGCAAAATACTTTATAAATGAATTTCCAAATTGATGAGGAAGTTCCAAATTTGCTTCTTATCCCCCAATTCTCAAATTCCACGTTTTGTCAAATGAGACATAAATATGAGGGCTTAAATTGGCTTAATTCAAATTATATTTTTGGAACCAAGTTAAACTTCCCCAAAATTCAAAATAAAAATATGGGGTGCTGCATTATTATAATATGAGACTCCATAAATATTTTCATAATTTATTGAAATGTTTAAATGCCCCAAATAAATCTATTTTGGAAATTATCAAAAATGCCCTATTTAAACTCCAAGAACAAATGTGGGGCAAAACATTTTTATTTGCCTCACCAATTTTTGTGGAGCACCTCAGTGTTAAATGGAGCCTATTTGAATTTTTGCTTAATTTCTGAAAATGTTTAAATTGCTCTTTTAAATAGCTTAAGCCTGCTGTTTTGCAAATCAGAAAAGGAAAAAGGAAAATGTCAAAAATCTGACAGGGGGCCCTCCCTGTCAGCCTCTCTCCTCTTTCCTCTCCTCTCACAGTGGCGACATGGCCACTGGCGCCATGCCGCACGCGCCATGCCGCGCCACCTGCTCCCCGATGGACAAGAGGTCCCCCCCGACGCGCCTCTGCTGCCCTACCTCGTTCTCCACTCTCCCCTGCCCCTCTCGCTTTTCATCGCGTGCAAAACCCTAACCCTAGAATCGACGGGAAGCCGCCGCTCGCCGCCGTCCTGCGTGCCGTCGTCTCCGGCCACCGGAGCACGAGCTGAAGACGCCGTCTGCTCCGCCTCGCCGTCCTCGTTCTTCGGCCAGGAGGAATCGGTCCCGGAAGCGCGGGATCGACGCCACCGTCTCCTTCCTCTCCGGCAATGGCCGCACCTCGCCGAGCTCCTCGCCGTCGACTCCGTCCCTCCTACTTCTCACCGTCCACGGCATCGCGTTCCTGGTGAGCAGGCGCACCATCTCATCTCCTCTACCCTCTCCCTCTCGCTCTAGTTCATCGCCGTCATGGTCGACCGTGCCGCCCCGCCGCTGGACATGCCCGCCGGAGCTCCTCCGGTGACCATAAGGTCTTTCGCGCCGCCAGTAGGTTCCCCGCGTCGTGACGGGCGCAACGCGCCCCCTCTCTGGCTTCCGCGTGCTCGCACCCGACGGCTCCGTGGTCGGCCGCGTCGGCGATCACCGCGCATCAGCGCGCCGGTCGTGGCACGCTTGGTCAACCACTACCCGGCCTGGAAGCGGCCTTGGGCCGACCCGGAGGCCGGCCTGTTCGGGTGGTGCCCCGGCCTGCACTCCGGCCTGGGCCGGCCTAAAGGCCGACCGCTTCGGGCTTGCCCCCGGCCTCGGGCCCGGCCTGGCCGGCAGCAAGGCCGGCCTGCCTGTGTTTTGTTTTCCCTTTTTGCAATTAAAAACAGAAATAAAACTCTTCTTATCTATTTGAATAATAATTCAAAAATAGCAAATTAAATATGAACTTGCTCAGAAAAACCTTTCCTATCAGTTGGGAACATTGCCATGCCATTTTGGAATAAATAATTCCTCCTTCTTTTAGGAATTCCTAAAAATGGTAAAAATGAGACCTAAATTAGGAAAAATCATATTCCGATAAATATTGTCCCAAAAATTATGAATAAAATATCAATGTGATCAATATGTCAAATGCTATTAAACCATGCTAATATCAATTCATGATCGCAAATATTTATTTGATGATATTCATAATTTAATTAAAAGAATTAAATTTATTTATTTAATTAAATTGCCACTTATTCATCGGTACTCCGAAAATTACAAATAAAGTACCAAAATGATCGGAAGAACGAAACCTATCCATTCATGTCATGTTCATGCATAATTGAGCCACCTCTCTAATAAATTAATGTTTGATAAGGATGTGGCCATTAAGATAAATATGGGGTTGCTTCCAAATACTTGCACTAATTATTTGGCTCCTCATTTAATTTTGCTTTTAATTTAGATAATGATATATTTGCATCAACTTGACATGTCATCATGTGATTGAGCATTGCATCTTGAGTTCGTGTGATTTATGTGTTCTTTGCCTTTTCTTTTGGGTATCGATAGATTCCGGAGTCGAGGGTTCCCTCTCCTACCCCGACGAGCAATACTACGCTACCCGGCAGCAAGGCAAGAGATAACCTAACCTTCTTGGCATCTAGCATCCTATGCTTTTATCAAATTAATTTTATCCACCATAATATTGCATGCGGTTCAAATGTCTTTTGGTATAATATAGAGAATCCTATGATTGCATGTTTTTCCCCGAGCCAATCACATGTATCCCTACCTATGAACCCTAGGGTTGAAGTGTTGGCCGAGATAAAGTTATATTGCTGTACTCATATGCTCAGCTATGATTAGCCATGCTTAATAGATGCGTTATGTCCGTTATTAATTCCATAATTGTTGTTATTGATGGAACATTTCGGTCATGGTGGATAATGGAGATGCTTATTTAAAATGCTAAGAAGGCTGGGATGAGTTGCCCTCGGGGAGGGTGGTTTGCCTCATTCTGGCCGCCTAGGATGAACGTGCTTTTAGCTGGAACCAAGAAAACGAGCGTGCTCCCGGAGGTGGGGGCATATGGAACCCCCTTTGACCGAATAAGTTGTGAGGGGCTTGTCAAGGGTCCTCTAGTTCGAGTTTTCCATTTGCGCGTGAGTTGTGTGGGTGGAAAAAGGAACGAGGATGGTGGTGTTTAGGAATGTGGCCGCGGGGCAGGGCGCTGAGAGCGCTGATCCTGTCCTTCCGCACACTGATGGTCCTTGAGTAAGCCTCATGCAATGTAAAGGTCTAACCGCGCCCGTTCGCCGGCCTTCCCCGGAAGAGGGCCAACTAGGTGAGCCGGACGGTACCGATGGGTAAAGTAGTACACCCCTGCAGGGTAAATCTTTTCGAAAAGCCGTGTCCACGGTTATGGACAAACTCTTGGGAAAGGCGCATTAGCTCATAGATAAAGTTAACCTAATTGATATGGCAGCTAGAGGTTGCATAATAAACTTGTGATAAAGGTTCATTTCCTCGAGGGTGAGTCGAGGGAGTGCCTTTGTGTGAGATGAGTGGTGATGGTTATGAGTAGGTTCGTCGAGAACCGAAGATGACAAATGTTTACTCTCTTACCCCGTTTATAAAAAATATTCTGAGTAGACGAATGCCATGTGTCTTTTATGTTTCGGTTTATGAAAATTAGCTTTATGCAAAAGAACTACATATAAAGCTTTAGAGCCTCCGTCAGTCATTGGGCCTATATCGCCCTACTAAACTTGCGAGTACATCGTACTCAGTCTCTCTTTGCTGCCCCTATGTATTTGTATTTCAGAGGAGGACGACACCGAGCGACTAGGTGGTTTCTTCGTGGACGTCGACTACTAGTCTGGGGTTCCCAGGTGGCAGCTTGGGACCGTGGAACAAGCTGGCTTGGGTGATGTTTATCTGTAGGCCTCTTAGGCCATAATTTGCTTCTTGTTGTATTAGACAACGCTACTTCGCTTCCGCTTGTTGAATTGTAGGATCTGTGATCCTTTTGCCTTGTAATATTTGTATTCTCCTCGTTATATGAGTTGCTATATAAATCTTTTGTGTCGTAGAGTCATTGCTTTGTGCCAGTTCTGTTCCAAATGTCTCGATCTTTGTTTTATACATTGATGGTTGTGTTGCTTACATAGCCTCTCTGTATAATTCCGGGGTCGGGGCGTTACAAGTAGCTACGTAGAGCTAGTCCCCGCTGGAACTCATTGGGCACGTTTGGTAGCTCGCAGACTACCTGGGTCGCACCTGGGGATACAAAAACCGGTCGTTTGGTTGCCCGCAAGCCCTCCGCGGTGTGGCTAGTGCGCTTCTCAAAGCAGCCTTGGGCCAAGCCTGAGAGGCACGGTCGAATCGACCGTGCCCATCGAGCCAGGCCCCCTGCGTGCGACCTGGAGGAACTCCGCGTGCGAGCGGCTGCAGGCGCCGGAGAGGCGGAGATGGCGCGAGCACGAAATTTGCGGCGAGAGAAATTCGGTCACCACCGAGATATTTCGCCTCTCTATTTAGAGCCACCATGGTGACCGCCCAAATCAAAATCACCATTTCCCCCTTTCAAGCACCATGGTAACGGCGGTGGGAGCTTCTTCTCCGATGGATGTTACGTTCGAGCTCGTCATCGGCAAGACTCCTCCTTCCAAGGCGGCGGCGGTGGATCTCGTCGACGAAAAGGCTTCTCTTTACAAGGCGGCGGCGGTGGTGGTGGATCAAGTCAGCGACAAGGCTTCTCTTTGCAAGGCGGCGGCGGTGGATCTCATCAGCGGCAACTCGGCTCCTACCAAAGCGGTTGTAAGAACCTTGTCTTAGATCTGTGGTTTGTTCAAAGCTTAATGTGGTAGAGTGATTGCTAACTGTGATTGCTTGAACTGCTTACTACCTTTTCTTCATAAGTCGTGGAAGATCTGTGAAATACTTCTGCTTAGTATCATGCTAGATGTGATTGCTTGAACTGGTTACTACTATGTCTTCATAAGTCGTGGTAGATCTGCGAAATACTCCTGCTTAGTATCATCTTCTCCTTGGACATGGGTGGTGAAGGGGTCGCAGCATAGAAAACAAAAAAAACTCCTACGCGGCAAGCAGAATAAACCCCAAGGATCTAGATCTACTAGATGAAGATAGCGAAGGTGAGATCAGATCTCTTACCCTTGAAGATCAACAAACGTGTTTTGTTGGTGCAGGGGTTGGCTAGTCGATCCCCGCAACTAGACTCGTCTAGTCGCGAGGAGATGTATTATCCTCGAGATCCAATCCGGTGAAGTGCAGCAACGGGCAGCACCTCCGCGGTGTCCACACGTACGGCTCGATGAAGACGTCAACTCCTTGATCCCGCAAGCGAGAGGACGTGGCCTTGATGATCTCAGCAGCACGACGGTAGTGCCGGTGATGATGACGATCTCCACGTGCGAGGCTTCGCCAAACCAAGCGAGAGGAGAGGGAGAGGAGGAGGTGGCGCAGCCCCCTAGGGCTAGGGTGGTGCGGCAGCTCTTGGTGGAGGTGGTGGTGCGCGGCAGCCCTCCGGGGAAGGGGTGGCGCGGCTAGGGTTTTGGGTGGAGAGAGGGGTGCGGCTAGGGGTCTTGGGGCGGCAGCCTTAGGGTGTGCCGCACCCCTCCCCTCCCCACCTTATATAGGTGGCCGGCCGGCTAGGGTTAGGGCAAGGGGCCGGCCGGCCCTTGCTTGCCCCCCAAGTTGGAGTCCAACTAGGACTCCTCCTTGGGCCCCTTTCCTAAAGGGGTGGAGCCGGCCCCTAGTCCAACTAGGACTCGGCCGGCCCCCTTTTCTTGCCTTGGCCGGTTTGGCCCACTTGGGCCTTAGGTGGTGCGGCTGGCCCAAGTGCTGGCTGCACCCCTTCGGTCCATGTGGGTCCATCTAGACACTTCTAGAACCTTCCGGAATCTTCCGGTACCCTTCAAATAATTTCCCGAAACTTTTCCGAAACCTCCGGAAACAACTTCCCATATATGAATCTTATTCTCCGGACTCCTCCGGAACTCCTCGTGACATCCGGGATCCCATCCGAGACTCCGAATCACCATTCATTCGTTACATCATTTAATTCATCGCAAAACCTAATTTCATCGGAGCGTTAAGTGTGTGACCCTACGGGTTCGGGATTGCATAGACATGATCATATCAATAATTAATAGCGGGACCGGGATGCCCATATTAATTCCTATGCACTCAACGAAACTCTTTTCTCGATTGAACCACGATGCCGGAGATTCAATTAATCTCATATAGGATTCCCTTTGTCTCACGATATTTTACTTGCCCGAGATATAATCGTTGGCATCTCCATGTCTAGTTTAATCTCGTTACCGGCAAGTTCTCTTTACTCGTCCATAATATAGGATCCTAGTGATTACAACCTAATCACATGTCTACAGACTTTTCATGCTATATTACCGAGAAGGCCTGGAGATATCTTCTCCGTCACATGGAGGGACAAATCCCACTCTTGATTCATATCACCCAACAACCCACCATCGGAGATACCTAAAAGCCACCTTTATAATCACCCAGTTACGAAGTGATGTTTGATGTCCACAAAGCATTCCTCCGGTGAACGGGAGTGATATAATCTCATGGTCTAAGGAATCTATATTTGGCATATTAAAAGTGTTGACAACAAAACTTTTGTGACACGATTAACTTCAACTCTTTATTGTTTGGGTCATGTCCATCACACCATTACTCCTAATGATATGACTCCGTTATCAAGTGACTATAACAAGTCCATAGTTAGGAAACTCTAACTATCTCTTGATCAACGAACTAGTCTGTAGAAGCTCACTAGGGACTCCTGGTGTTTATATTCCACACATGTATTATGTTTCCATTTAATACAATTATAGCATGGATAATAAACTATTATCATAAACATGAATATGCTTAATAAACCATTTTATTATTGCCTCTAGGGCATATTCCCAACAGTCTCCCACTTGCACTAGAGTCAACAATCTAGTTTACATTGTCTCGATCCAACACCCATAGAGTCTCACTCATGAAGTCTCAGTGCTGATCATGTTTGCTTGTGGAAGAGGTTCTGTCCGTGCTCTGTACTATGCAACTCTTTATGTCCTTTGCAAAATTGTAACTGTCACCTAATTTGACATTACTTTATCATCACATGATAAACTTCCTACCATCCCATGATAAAACTCATTATCACATAATGTATACAATATGTTTGGTTATAGAGTGAGATGCGTGTGTCCATTTATGCCTACATGACGTATGATCAGTCAAAAGGACTTTCACATAGCATGTGCATCCGGAACTCACTCAATCTTGAAAAAACTTTCTCAAACCAAAAATATTATATCTTATTTTAATCCTTGAATTAATCATATACTCCTATATGTTGTAGACTCAACAAATCAACAGTGAAACTTGTCACTTTGATATCTCTGATCATGCTTTCGCCGCGCTGCTCTGACTTTAAAAGATCTCCAATTTAGTTTGGCTCTATGACTTCAACCAAGTCTACCATTTTCTAAATTCATCTCAATTTCATGAAAAATGACTCCTCATTTAACATGTTCTTACAATTAAGAACTTGGGTCACATATCGTCAAATACAAACACATGGTTTTTATATGTTTAGACCTATGAACAATTCATAGTGAATACCAACATATCCTCCAACCATCAATTTTGTACTGAGTTCTCAACTCAATGCTTCACCTATTTCTTACAAGGAGATGAACCATTCTTCTCTTGTTTTACTTTGAACTCCTTCAAAACTTGTTTAGGTTAAAACATCCTGACTTTAATGTTTATCAAACTTATCTATCCACCATAGATACATCCATCTCCATGAATATTGGACGTTCAAACTAACTTCACAAGTTATGCATTGGTCCATGACAATATTTACAACATTCACGAAATCTCCATTTCATTCAAACACAATGTTGTAAACTCCCACTCAAATATACACCATGCACATATTAAATTGTGAAACCACTTTGGCCCCCACTCAGAAATATGTTATCTTTTTATTTGACCATGATTAAACAATTCCCACTCAAACATATGTCTCCACATATTTTGATCACGAAATTTGTTTCTGCTCTAACTTAATATATGTCACCACATATGTTAATTAGATCCCACTCAGTTTCTTATGCACTTTCTCGATACTTTGGACTCCTCCAAAATTCTTATTTAACCATTAAAATCGAGAACTCAAATACGAAATACCAGTACTCTGCTAGCATCAATCCTCTTGACTTTAAGCACAACTACACCATGTAGTTAACAACATTGAATCTGTTTAAAGATATTTACCTCTTGTGCTTTTCTTTAGTAAGTTTTATTTATTCCTTCCAAAAACCCTTTTGAAGAATAAATATGTGAAACATTCTTTTCACAAAATCAAGTAACAATTACTTGTGATTTAAACTTAACATAGGATGACTCTAAGTCACTTTCGTATTTTAAAGCTTCTATTTCTTCCTTTGTAGTTTCGTAGGTATGTCTTGTTTCTCAAACATGACAAGTAAATCATGAATATTATTTTGCAACTTTAGACAAATTTGATATTCTTGAATCCCACTTCTCTCTAGACAAGCTAAACCAAAATTCAATGATCACTATCATTAAATTCTTTTATGTGTCAAGTTTTAACCAACATAGCACTTTACATATGTGCCACTTGATACATAAACATACAAGGTTTTAGCTTTCTCAATTTATTCCAGTAATTCTTTTATCCATGAAACCATTTCACGATAAAACCACTAAAATACATAACGCAACCAAACACATTGGTTTGTCCCTTTTAGTCTCACATTGTGGAATCTCTATTCATAATCTCATATGAACATACTACAAAACTCTATTTGCTATGGTTTCTAATTATCCCATAATTACAGAAACCACTATTTCACATAACTCATATGCGAAATGCAAATCATTAAATAGATCCTTTATTTAAAACAGAGTGTTATCAAAATAAATCTAAATGATACAAATAAACCCTTAAATTCAAATCCCATCTTTATGACCACATAATATCAAATATAATGCGACTACAATACTTTAGGGTTATCAAAACACTTTTGAATAATCTCTAAATATTGTAATTTGTGATAACCCTTGTCACAAGTCTTCATACTAACCAATAACTCAAATATTTTGTCTCTTTTGATCACATCGAAAAGACTCAATTATCTTGTTAAAATAATATCCTTTACTTTTATGGTCTCATCATAACTTGAATAAATACACCTATTTACTCATTCATGAAGAATCACACAAAATAATGATGTTTCTTATTCACTGGAAAATTCAACCAACACTTGTGTTTATTTTCCAGCTACTTCATGGCATTTTCAGAAAATGGCATTTTTTTAATCATACTATTTGGTGATGCGCATCAAATGCTCCTCAACTCTATAGTACAACTTAGAACAAATCTCATCATTAAGTATTGGATATTTTAGCATGTTTCATATTTTATAAGTGTTTAACTAATTATCGTTTAAATCTAAAAAATGACAATAATCTCATAATCGAAACATGATCTCCAAAAAGGATTACTCATGAAAATAGAACAACCACTTGTCTTTAACATGAATGACCATCTCACAAACCGAGACACACTAATTTAAGATCACACTTAATTCGATTACAAAACTCATTCAAATCCTCTAATTAAAACGATAAATGTAGAAGTAGAACGTCGCCAGCATCAACTCCTTGATTGCCATCTTTCCGCGAAATCCACTCAGTCCCTCCATGCACTTCTCAAATGGCAGGCCCTGTTTTCACAAAACAGCACAAGTATCAAATACTTAGCTCACCACAAGTGTAAATGGGACATTTAAACATTTATAACTTGTATACAAAATATACCTTCTGCATTGACTACTTCTCCTGCTATGGGTTCCACTTTGACATGACGCAGTCGGGAAATAAACTCACAGAAAGTGATCGAATCCCTTCCCATGACATAGTCCCTGACATAATTCTTATAGCTGGGGGGAAGCGAGCGCGGCACCCCATCTATTGACATATCGTCAGTTATCTCGTGGTTCCAAACATCCACCAGAGTATAGTATAGCCTATGCATCTTCCTCAGGTGTTGTTCCAAGCAAGTGTTTTCTTCCATCTTAGTTGAAAGAAATTCATCCAAGCATTCAAACCTTGCAACTCTAACTTGTGCTATGAACCTTCTTTTCAGCTCATCGACAATCTCCATTGCGCTCAAGTTTCCGAATTGTCTATCAAGGTTAGAATCCATGAAGGTGCACATCAGCCACTCGACTTTCAAGTAGGTGGTCTTTTGTTCGTACCACTCCATGTAATCCTCATAGTTTGCAGAAACATCAGGGCATTCTTCTAAAGGTTCATCTATCATGTCGAGCTCATTATTGGTGTGTAGGACTTCTCTTAGATGCATGTACCACTCAGCAAAGTTTGACCCATCGAGACGCAGCTCCTCAGCAAGAAACATACTACTGTAGTCGGCCATGATCTATAAGGATTTTGCAAAGACATCTTTAGGACACTTGTTTATGATAATTTTAGTTCATTTTAATCAAATTACTATATGAACTCCCACTAAACTCAACATCTCTTGTTTAGTGACACACGATCCAAATCCACTACACCACAATCGATCATCACGTGAGATGATGTAGCTTCAATGGTGAACAACTCAGTGTTGATCATATCATTCATATGACTCGTGTTTAACCTTTCGGTTCCGTGTTCCCGAGGCCATGTCTGTACATGCTAGGCTCGTCAAGACAACCGTAGTATTTCATGCATGTGTAAACTGGCTTACACCCGTTGTATGTGAACGTTGAATCTATCACACCCGATCATCACGTGATGCTTCGAAACGACGAACTTTCGCAACGGTGCATACTAGGGGAGAACACTTATTTATCTTGATATTGACGTGAGAGATCACCTTATCATGCTACCGAGCGATCACATCTAAGCAAGCAATAAGGTGCATAAAAAAGGATTAACATCACATGCAATTCAAAATTGTGATATGATATGGCCTTTCTTCTTATGCTTTTGATCTCCATCTTCAAAGCACCGGCATGATCTCCATCTCCGACATGATCTCCATCATCGTGGCGCCATCACCATGGTTGTCCACCAACTATTGCAATTACAACTAATGCTACTATTAGCAATAAAGTAAAGCAATTACATGGTGATTCAATGACTCGCAGGTCACATAAAATAATAGACAACCATATGGCTCATGCCGGTTGCCGTACTCGTCGACATGTAAGTCGCGAAATATTACAAACATGATCATTGCATACATTATAACAAATCACATATTGGCCATACCACATCACATGACCCCTGCAAAAACAAGTTAGACGTCCTCTACTTTGTTTATGCAATTTTTACGTGGCTTGGGTCAATGAGATAGAACCGTTCTAATCTACGCAGAAACCACAATGGTGATATAATAGTTGCTTATTTACTCATCCTTTTGAAAGGCCTTCTATTGAAAATTGCACCCTCACTAAAGCAAGAGAAACAGACACCCGCCAGCCACTTATGCAAAACAAGTTGCATGTCAGTCGTGGAACTGGTCTCTCGTGCGTGGACGAGTAAGGTTGGTCCGGGCCGCTTCAATCTCACAATACCGCAAAGATGCAAAGTGCAAGCTAGAAGGTAGCAACATAAAATATCAATGCCCACAACTCCTTGTGTTCTAATCACACCAACATCTACGAATATATCTAGGCTCTGATACCACTGAAGGGGTCGCAGCATAGAAAACAAAAAAAATCCTACGCGGCAAGCGGAATAAACCCCAAGGATCTAGATCTACTAGATGAAGAGAGCGAAGGTGACATCCAATCTCTTACCCTTGAAGATCAACAAACGTGTTTTGTCGGTGCAGGGGTTGGCTAGTCGATCCCCGCAACTAGACTCGTCTAGTCGCGGGGAGATGTATTATCCTCGAGATCCAATCCGGTGAAGTGCAGCAACGGGCAGCACCTCCGCGGTGTCCACATGTACGGCTCGATGAAGATGTCAACTCCTTGATCCCGCAAGCGAGAGGACGTGGCCTTGATGATCTCAGCAGCACGACGGTAGTGCCGGTAACGATGATGATCTCCACGTGCGAGGCTTCGCCAAACCAAGTGAGAGGAGAGGGAGAGGAGGAGGTGGCGTAGCCCCCTAAGGCTAGGGTGGTGCGGCAGCTCTTGGTGGAGGTGGTGGTGCGCGGCAGCCCTCCGGGGAAGGGGTGGCGCGGCTAGGGTTTTGGGTGGAGAGAAGGGTGCGGCTAGGGGTCTTGGGGCGGGAGCCTTAGGGTGTGCTGCACCCCTCCCCTCCCCACCTTATATAGGTGGCCGGCCGGCTAGGGTTAGGGCAAGGGGCCGGCCGGCCCTTACTTTCCCCCCAAGTTGGAGTCCAACTAGGACTCCTCCTTGGCCCCCTTTCCTAAAGGGGTGGAGCCTCCCCCTAGTCCAACTCGGACTCGGCCGGCCTCCTTTTCCTTGCCTTGGCCGGTTTGGACCACTTGGGCCTTAGGTGGTGCGGCTGGCCCAAGGGCTGGCTGCACCCCTTCGGTCCATGTGGGTCCATCTAGACACTTCTAGAACCTTCCGGAATCTTCCGGTACCCTTCAAATAATTTCTCGGAACTTTTCCGAAACCTCCGGAAACAACTTTCCATATATGAATCTTATTCTCCGGACTCCTCCGGAACTCCTCGTGACGTCCGGGATCCCATCCGAGACTCCGAATCACCATTCATTTGTTTCATCATTTAATTCATCGCAAAACCTAATTTCATCGGAGCGTTAAGTGTGTGACCCTACGGGTTCGGGAATGCATAGACATGATCATATCAATAATTAATAGCGGGACCGGGATGCCCATATTAATTCCTATGCACTCAACAAAACTCTTTTCTCGATTGAACCACGATGCCGGAGATTCAATTAATCTCATATAGGATTCCCTTTGTCTCACGATATTTTACTTGCCCGAGATATAATCGTTGGCATCCCCATGTCTAGTTTAATCTCGTTACCGGCAAGTTTTCTTTACTCGTCCATAATATAGGATCCCAATGATTACAACCTAATCACATGTCTGGAGACTTTTGATGCTATATTACCGAGAAGGCCTGGAGATATCTTCTCCGTCACATGGAGGGACAAATCCCACTCTTGATTCATATCACCCAACAACCCACCATCGGAGATACCTGAAAGCCACCTTTATAATCACCCAATTACGAAGTGACGTTTGTTGTCCACAAAGCATTCCTCCGGTGAACGGGAGTGATATAATCTCATGGTCTAAGGAAACTATATTTTGCATATTAAAAGTGTTGACAACAAAACTTTTGTGACACGATTAATTGCAACTCTTTATTGTTTGGGTCATGTCCATCACACCATTACTCCTAATGATATGACTCCGTTATCAAGTGACTATAACAAGTCCATAGTTAGGAAACTCTAACTATCTCTTGATCAACGAACTAGTCTGTAGAAGCTCACTAGGGACTCCTGGTGTTTATATTCCACACATTTATTATGTTTCCATTTAATACAATTATAGCATGGATAATAAACTATTATCATAAACATGAATATGCTTAATAAACCATTTTATTATTGCCTCTAGGGCATATTCCCAACAGGTGGTAGATTCATATTTTCTGTGTTCATCGATATTGTAGGACATCATGCGCCTTGCTCTCCCGATTTGCATGCTCCTTCAGTACGCTATGCAATGCCTGACATGAACGTCGTGCCGTCCACTGAGGATCCGATAGCTGCCCTTCCTCTTCGTATTGTTCCATTAGTTCCAATGTAGTGGTCCGGTCCTATATCCTTGTTCGTCCTGAATTGGGTTTGTGAGCTCGTACAAAAGGGGATCCACTTTGATAGAGGTTTCAAAGAGCATTACGTTAACAACATTAGCAATGATGTTCTTAACTTCACTAGGATTACTATGAGCACTACACAGATTTACAACCATTTGCGTAAGTGGGGAGGTAGAGGTGGATCAGGATTCGCCGTCTGCAGAATCTTGATGGTGTGACTTGGTGTGAGCAAACTACTAGCATCAGCATGGATGAAGACACGTTGATTGCGCACGTCATGGCAAGAATTAACAACTCACAAACTTTCTTTCTTTTCGCTACTTCACGATGAAGTCCAACTAACATTCTGTCTTCTCAATGTTAGGTGCACCCCAAGGACGAGGAGTTCCTTAATAACCCATCATCAACTATCATTAGATGAAGACAATCTACGCAACTACAAGTATGCCACCTCCTTCTGTCTATAATTTATTTGTCTATTGTTTGGTAGAAGATTATGTTGTAATAAATTTATTTGTCTATTTGCAGGAGCTTACACCGTTGAAGATTCGGTCTCATGGGGCGTCGTCGAGTGACATGCCGTACGATGAGCGGTACACTGAGTACATCGAGACGCTAGGCCTCCTCCCGTTCATCCAGCTGGTTAGCCGGTCGACCCCAAATCTGAACGCGTCCGCAATCACGGCTCTTGTCGACCGGTGGAGGCCGGAGACGCACACTTTCCACCTTCGGACCGGCGAGATGACAGTCACTCTACAGGATGTTTCCATGATCCTTGGACTTCCTATCGAGGGGAAGCCTCTGTGCATGAGTACAGACTCTGAAGGGTGGCGCGCGCAGATGCAAGCCCTCATTGGTATGGCTCCTGAGGAGCTCGAAGACAAGAGTAAAGACAGAGTCCCAGCCGGCGCTACTTACGCGTGGATAGTACAAAACTTCGCGCATTGCCCGGTCAATGCCGATGATGGCGTGTCCAGATGTATGCTCGCGTGTACGTGTGGTACGTTCTCTCTCGGACTCTGTTTGCCGATAGCGATGGAAGGACTGCACAGTGGATGTGGCTAAAGGCGTTGACCGTCTTTGACTCTAAATGGAGCTGGGGTTCTGCTGCGCTTGCCTACTTGTACCGACAGGTAATTAGTTGGAAAATTTTAGATTCTTCATACATTTCCATCTTAAACATGTCTTATGTTAACCTTGTTTGCATTTATGTGCAGTTGGACGATACTTGTCGTAGAGGGGGCAAATGTGGAATCGGTGGTGCTATGCTTCTACTGTCGGTCTGGAGCTGGGAACACTTTCCTGTTGGACGCCCGCGAGAGGTTGGGTACCTTCCTTGGACCAACTATGGGGATAACCCTCTACGGCGTCCCACTTGGGAATATAAGTGGGACGTTGTATCAGAGGCTCACAGCGACATCGATAACATGTACAAGCAGTACACTAGGAGCTTGTTGGCTTACTCTTTGTTGGCTTCTTCTTTGTTGCGCAGGAGCTTGATGGCTATTATCAACTTGGTGGCTAGGACCACCATGTTGGCTAGGACCATATTGTTGGCTGGGACCACCATGTTGGCTAGGACCACCATGTTGGCTAGGACCACCATGTTGGCTAGGACCACCATGTTGGCTAGGACCACCATGTTGGCTAGGACCACCATGTTGACTTGGTTGGCTTGTGCTTGGTTCACTACCCTTTGCTCTCTTCCTTTGGGTGCATTTTCTTGCGTTGTGCCCGGTAGAATTGCACTTGCCACAATGGGCTCTATCACGAGGTTCTTGGAATTGGTCGTTGCGACATTCTTGCCCACCACGACCCCAACCGTCCATGTCGCCTCTAAAACGCTTTGTCTTGCGTCTTCCCCGTTTGATCACCTTCCAATCCTCATGGGGCCATAGTTGAATTCCATGATACTCCGGCCATTGTGATTGGTCAAGGTATGGGTGAAATCTAGGCGCCCATGTCTTCTTGGTAGTCACGATAGAGAACTCGGACTCTCTCACGGTGAGCGGGTGATTCACATCAACATGTCGAGTACGAGCCACCGTTAGCAAGTGTGAGCATGCGATATGGAGCAACATTGGTCTCCCGCACGTGAAATCACAATTCTTGAGCGAGACCTTGAATTCCCGTCCTCCGTGTTGGACACCATCGGCCGTGGTTCCTCCGGGCTCGTTCACTTGGTAAATCAACTCCTTGTTATCATAAATTGTGGCAACTTGGCAGTCTTCCTTCCTTGATTCGAACTCGATGAAATCATCAACCTTAGGCAGATAGTTCAACTTGTCAATCTGCTTATCCGTTTCAAGTGAGTAGTTCAAAAAATACTCATTCAACTTGGTGAACGTGTATTGAACTATTGCGGTCACGGGCAATGCATGCACACCCTTGAGCACGTTGTTGAAGCACTCCGCGATGTTGCTTGTCATTTGACCGTACTGTTGGGAATATGCCCTAGAGGCAATAATAAAATGGTTTATTAGCATATTCATGTTTATGATAATAGTTTATTATCTATGCTATAATTGTATTAACCGGAAACATAATACATGTGTGGAATATAAACAACCAGTTGTCCCTAGTAAGCCTCTACCGGACTAGTTCGTTAGTCAAGAGATGGTTAGAGTTTCCTAACCATGGACTTGTCATAGTCACTTGATAACGGAGTCATATCATTAGGAGTAATGATGTGATGGACAAGACCCAAATAATAAAGAGTTGCAATTGATCGTATCACATAGTTTTATTGCCAACGCTTTTAGTATGCCAAGTATAGTTTCCTTAGACCATGAGATTATGTCACTCCCGTTTACCGGAGGAATGCTTTGTGGACATCAAACGTCACTTCGTAACTGGGTGATTATAAAGGTGGCTTTCAGGTATCTCCGATGGTATTTGTTGGGTGACATGAATCAAGAGTGGGATTTGTCCTTCCTTCTGACGGAAAAGATATCTCTGGGCCCTCTCGGTAATATAGCATCAGAAAGGTTGCAACCATGTGGTTAAGTGTTAATCACGGAGATCCTATATTATGGATGAGTAAAGAGAATTTGCCAGGTAACGAGATAGAACTAGATATGGAGATATCGACGATCAAATCTCGGGAAAATTAAATATCTTGAGACAAAGGGAATCATATATGAGATTAAGAATCTCCGGCATCATGGTTCAATCAATAAGGAACTTCGTTGAATATGTAGGAGTCAATATGGGCATCCCGGTCCCGCTATTGATTATTGATCTGATCATGTCTGCATGTTCTCGAACCCGTAGGGTCACACACTTAACGCTCCGATGTAGCTAGGGTTAGCGATGAGATAATTGATGGTATGAACGAATGTTGATTCGGAGTCTCGGATGGGATCCTAGACATCATGAGGAGTTCCGGAGGAGTCCGGAGAATAAGATTCATATAAGGAAAGTGGTTTCCGGAGGTATCGGAAAAGTTCCGGAATATTTGAGGAGGTACCGGAAGTTTCCGGAATGTTCTAGAAGAGTCTAGAAGTGGGATCCATATTGTATGGAGGCCCACATGGACTAAAGGGGGTGCAGCAGCCACATGGGCTAGCCGCACCACCCTAAAGCCCACATGGGCCAAATAGGAGAAGGGGGCCAAGTCCACTTGGGACTCGGTTTGCTTGAGGGTCAAGCAAGCCCTAGGGCCGGCCGGCCCTAGGCTTGCCCCTGCCGCCTCCTATATAAAGGGGCACAAGGGGTGCGGCACACCACAAGAAGGACACCCCAAACCCTAGCCGCACCCCACCCTAGCCGTCGGCCCTCCTCCTCTCCTAGCCGCCGCACCCCCTCTTGCCATGGGGGCTGCGCCACCACCACCACCTCCACCTTGAGCTGCCACACCCTCTAGCCCTAGGGGCTGCGCCGCCTCCCTCCTCCTCTCCCTCTCCTCTTTCTTGGCTTGGCGAAGCCCTGCTCGTGGAGATCGTCATCATCAACGCCACCACAACCGTCGTGGTGCCGAGATCCATCTAGCCACGTCCTCCTCGCTTGCGGATCAAGGAGTGGACGTCTACATCGAGCCGTACGTGTGGATACCGCGGAGGTGCTGCCCGTTGTGGCACTTCATCGGATTGGATCTTCGAGGAAATACATCTCCTCGCGACTAGATGCGTCTAGTTGCGGGGATCGACTAGCCAACCCCTGCACCGACAAAACGCGTTTGTTCGATCTTCAAGGGTAAGAGATTGGATCTCCACTTCGCTACCTTCGTCTAATAGATCTAGATCGTGGGGTTTCTTCCACTTGTTTCGTAGGAAAAATTTTGTTTTCTATGCAACGACCCCTTCATGTACCTCCGGCCGTCTTCATCATAAGCTCTTGCCCACTTCTTTCTAAGTTGAATGTGCCTATTCAGAAACTCTAGGCCTCCGGGGTTGAGAGATTTGTTAGCGAGCAATCTATTGTACAAGTTTGCGAAACGCCGATCAGTGAAAGTGAGACAACAATCTTGAAGGTCGTCGGACAACTCCTTGCTCCCACATGCCCTATAGAAGTTTGAGCAAAAATGCCTCATGCACCAACGATGGTGCAAAGGAGCATGCCCGGGAATTTCAATCTCCGCGGCATTGAGAATTCCTTGGTGGTGATCCGAGATGACACAAATTTCTCTTTGAGGAGGTAATACCTTGGTTCTCAAAAGATGAAAGAACCACTCCCAATTATGATTGTTCTCCACCTCAATCAAAGCAAAAGCCAATGGCAACAAACAGTTATTTGCATCGTTTCCTATTGCAACCAATAGAGTGCCCTTGTATTGACCGGTCAAAAAGGTGCCATCAACGGAGATGACGGGCCTACAATGTTCAAAAGCACGAACACATTGCTCGAATGCCCAAAATGCACGGCCAAATACTCGGACAATCTTTTCATTGTACTTCGTTGTTTCTTGCCCATATGGCTCAACCACATGAACCATGCCCGGGTTAGTGGCGGCCATGGCTCCCAACAACCTAGGGAGTCAGTTGTATGCTTCCTCCCAACCACCGTACAACATCTTGAATGCGGCTTGCTTCGCCTTCCATGCTTTCCCGTACTTGACCTTGTAGTGAAATAGGGCTTCCACAAGTTCCATGACGCTCTTAATGCTCATTGTTGGAAGTGACGATATGGAGTTGGAAAGCCTATAAGCGATGAACTCGGAGGTGAGTTGTCAGTGCCCTTGTTTCACATCCTTGCCATCAAGCTTCTTGCCGCGGCACATGTGTGTTGCCACACAACTAGAAATGTGCCATTCGGGTCCTTTCTTGAATGGTACGGCACGCACAACCCATGGGCATCCATCGTCCAAGCATCGCACCGTGTAACGCTTATTTTGGTCCGAGTGAACCACCCTAAATGGACGATGATACTTAATTGAGAACTCCTTTATCCATAACTTAAATTCCAACAAGGTTGTGAACTTCAAACCGGGAGATATCCCATTATCCTCGTGATTCATATCCCGGTAAGAAGTTGGCCTTGCTCCGAGTACTATACCCATGCCGCCGTCAACCGTGGCTTCATCCGCGAGACTAAGATCACGAAAAAGCGGAATCCGATGATCACGCCCCAATACCTTCTTATGAGCTTCGGCCTCCTTGACCGTGAACCCCTCCTCATCAATTTCTTCATCGGGACCATCGTCATCCGAGTCTGATGCATAGCATCGACAATAAGGGATGTCATGATCCATACTCTCTTGCTCAAGGTATGTGTCCAAATCTCCAACATTGTTGTCGTGGAGGTCAACCCCATCCGCATCATCGTCATACCCATCATCTCCGTGTTCATCATTTGTCCTCAATGCCTCATCTTGCCTCAAAGTTTCTCTCATTTCATGTTGGGAGGAAGGAGGTTCGATCACTTCATCTTGGTTCATGATTGGTGGACTCCTACCATCAAATGGGGAGTCACATTGGTTCAAGTCCAAGTCCATATGAGCATCAACCTTCTTAGTGGCAAATAACTCAATAGACTTGTCTAGTGATTCGGCCACGGTCTCCTTGTATGCAACCCAACGTAGTTCCGAGTTGATACGCAAAAACTTCCAACGGAGGTGCACACCATGACCCGCATTGTGTCTTCCCTCCAACTCTACAACATCACTTGGGTCCATCCAATTCAACTCAATCCTCACTTCTTTCAAAACCTCGGCATAGGTAGGGCTACGCTCGAACACCAAGTCTACCTCTTCCGGATCCGATTCCATATTGCCTTTAAAAAATCGTCTTTGTCCACATGATGAACATGAGCAATTCTCGACATTCCTAAAATAATAACAATAATATCATAGAAAGTTAAAACAAACACTAGTAACCCATATGTCTACTCGCATAACCAAACACTAGCCCTAACATACCATATCCATAACCTAACTAGCATCCTAACCCTAACATAACAAAAACCTAACCCTACCATAGTAATAACACTAACCCTAGACATCATACAAGCCACCATTTGGCCAATGCACAAACCATAGTAACAACCCTTATACAAAACATCATACAAGACACCGTTCTAGGGTTTCCAAGATTTGAACATAGATCCACAATGTCGTGNATAACCCCAACACACAAATACAAGATTCCAATGAGTTAAAACATGGGGAAATGAGAGAGGTTACCTCTAGGAACTTGAGGGATGTCGATTCACGGAAGAAATCTTCAGATTTGAGGTGTTTGGGAGAGGATTTGAGTGGGGGAGAGAGGAGCCGCCGCCAGCCTCTTTCTTCTGTCTCTCGGGTGTGGAAATGACCAGCTAGGGTTGGGGAGGCCGTCGCTGGGCGACTTAACCCTTGCATTGTGTAGCGCCTTTCAATCAGGCGCTATACAGCATAGTGTAGCGCCTTTCAATCAGGCGCTATGCTATGTATGTCCCAGCGAGC
Source organism: Puccinellia tenuiflora (assembly GCA_012064385.1). Lineage (NCBI taxonomy): Eukaryota > Viridiplantae > Streptophyta > Magnoliopsida > Poales > Poaceae > Puccinellia > Puccinellia tenuiflora. The sequence continues at coordinate 222,228 of QRDG01001725.1, read as the reverse complement.
ACCAGAGAAGTAGGAGGGAAGAGGACTAGGGCACGGGGGCGCCTCTCGCGGGCTTAACCCTAACAGATGTGTAGCGCCTTAGAGTGCGTCGCTACACATAGAATCATAGCGCCTTTCACCAAGGCGCTACATGACCAGGACTGGGGCCCGCCTGGCCCCGCAGCCGCCACGCTGGCAGGATGTGTAGCGCCTGACGACAAGGCGCTACACAGCATACCATATCGCCTCGCTGTTGGGCGCTACGCGAAAGGGTTAATTTGTTAAATAGTTTTGCCCGCCATTTATTTTGTAAAATTCTTTTAGTTTGTGGTTATTTTCGGTCAAATTTACGTATTAGCCGGACCTGGCCGTGCGCAGTCTAAGGACGCAATAAAGGCTACGGGCTACCAAACGCCGTCCATTGTTTCCCCTTGGATCCGCCCCTGGAGATCGTGAAGTTCCCCCATCGTCGGGTCAAAACTCAACAGGTTTTGATCCATCATGTCCTGCACAGCTGCCCTGCAACAACTGCAAGGCCTGTGAGACGTCAGCTAGGCAAGAAAGAAATAAAAACCCTCCGACAGATGGATCACATCACGTGTAGATGCATGCATGCATGCATCCAGGAGTTGCGTCGTCGATCGATTAAATTACTCGCAAGCTCTTGTGAGCAATTTCCTCTTTGCTTCACAATAGCAAGAGACTGCTGGTCGACCCTGCAAGGCTGTATGCCTGCAACCACCAGCTAGGGTTAGCTACCTAGGTAGCTTAGCTCTGGTTATAGACACACCATTGGAGAGGAGAGAACAAAATCTTCGTGGCATGCAGATGCGGATCNGTATTGTCGAATCTAGCCGCGGCAGGGGTGCCATCGAGCTAGGTAGAGAGAGGGGCTTTGGAGTCGTGGGGTGATTCGGCGACATAGAGGCGAGTTTACCCAGCTTCGGATCTCACGTCGGTGGCGAGATCCTACGTGCTGCTATAATTCACTATATGGCAATATCGCCGAGTTACAGTGGATTGAGGTTGAGATTGTACGTGCCCTTAGGCGTCCCAGGGGCCGGCTTATAAAGGCGTCCAGACCCTGGGCTTACAGGAGGAAACCTAACCGACTAATAACTGAGTCCTACTCTAACCCGGCTTGGGGCTTGCCTTGTGGGCTAAGTCTTCTGCATCGCGGGCCGGCTTCTAGAGTCTTCCCTTAGCCGGATGGGCCTCCCGTGCTTCAGCATACTGGGCCGCCCGGTAAGCCGGATTCGGCTTACCACCACTTTGGGCCACCCTGGTCTGCTGGCTTTTACTCTTCTCTGCGAGGACCCCTGTTCGGCATAACCCCAACAGTAGCCCCCGGAAAGCTTCAAGTACTTCAGCGGCTTGCTTCAATCTTCCGGCAATTTGCTGTCCGGGAAATTCATCGTCCGTCTTCAGTCTTGGAGCATTCCCAGAACCCTGAAACCATGTCGAACAGCTTTGTCGATTTTAACTGCGTCGGCTTATATATGCCGAAAAGTATTTGAGCGTGTAACGACACGCGTCCGCCGATTTGATGGTTGTGTCAGACCCGGACGTGTGAGTGGAGGAGCATCTTTTGAATGCAGGGGCTAACAGCGTTTTTCCCGCGCGAGAATCGAGGAGTCGGAGGAGAGCAAACGTCTCACAACGGCTAGATCCGTGACGCGTGGCGAAAATCTCGGCCTGTGACCGTTGCACACATCTCGGCGCAGCACTATAAATGACAACCGCATCGTCTCCGCGGTCTCCACGCCATTCGCAGCCCTAGCTCCAACTCCTCCAGATCTCATCTCACTCCCGAGCGCCATCTTCATCTCCTTCGATTTCCATGGCATCCAGTGCTCCGAGCTCTCCAACGCTCGACGCAGCCGCGGCCGGTCCGACTCCGCTGATGGGAGGAGCCGCTTCCATGTCCACCGCCGCCGCCACCGAGCCATCCGCCGCTACTCCTGCATCCTCACCAACTCCGGTGAGTTCTTCCGCCGCCTCGGGCCACGATACAGTGGCGTTAGCGAAAGCCGCAGCCGAAGCCGCTGCCACAATGGCTTCTACCGCTCCAACTGCTGAAGCCGCCATCGATGATGCAAGTGTCGGTGAGGAAGAGGAAGAGGAGGAAGCCGGCAACAAGGACGCGGCCAGCAATCCGTCCCGCAACTGGGCCTGCTCGGCCGTGGACGAGGTCGAGTTGAAGGGGATGGAGACCGACGGAGCAATTGCTCCAACTTCTGAGTCGAATCCGACTTGGCGATCTGCTTGCGGTGATCCCTACCCGACTCCTATCAGAGACGAGCGGGTACTACTCTCTTCCCACGTGGCCAGGGGATTCTCCTTGCCGCCGTCGGCTTTCATGATAGATCTCTTAGATCACTACGGCCTCCAGCTCCACAACATAACCCCGAACAGCCTGCTGTACATCTCCGGCTTTGTAGCGCTGTTCGAAGGATACTTAGGCATAAAACCTAGGTTAGACTTCTTCGAACGCTGCTTCCTAGTCAAGAGGCAGACCGTCAACAAAGAGCTGTTGGTGGCCGGCACAATCAGCTTCAATTGCCGCCGAGACATCGACTGGTACCCTCAAGTGCCAATCGTGGATTCGGCAAAGGGATGGGTGTCTACATTCTTCTACTGCAAGGATGTGGCGACGCCAAACCGGCTGCAGGGACTCGCCCCTTTCACAGACGAAGCCGGCACGCCGCTGCCCTCCTGGAAGAAGAAGCCGTCAGGTGTGATGCCGACGGAACACGCCGCCCTCCAAGCGAGGATTGCGCAACTGACGTCCGGCTCTCCTCCCCTGACTGGGGAGGACACCATTATTTGCTGGATGAAGAGACGAATTCAGCCCCTCCAACATCGTGCTCGCCTTCTCTGCGAGTACACGGATAATTCTGATCCTATGAGGATCAACGAGAAAGACTTGGAGCAGGGCCTCTTTGAGGCTCGCTTCAACAAGCTCATCAAAGCCCGGCCTGGAGCAGGCCGGCAATATGAAGAATCGTTGCCGATGTTTACGGCAGCCAACCCTCCCCCAAAGGTACTTTGACCTAACCAAAGTTCAATTCTTTGAGAGATTCGGGTTTACTTTTGCCGGCCTAACATGTAATATGTCAGATTCCCGGAATCACCGATGTCCGCCCTGCTGGCAAGCCATCGTCCAGCAAGGCGCCCACGCGGTCCATCACCTTTTCCTCGGCTACTGCAGAAAGCCGGAAGAGGAAGGGCCAGTCGACCGCTAGCAGCGCTAAGTCGACTGAAGACGACGATGCACTTGCTGGGCTCAATATCCCCAGCAAGAAGTAAGTCGACTGATAACATCTCCTTCCCTTGCAGCAAAGCCGGATCTGCTAAACATCTTTTACCTTTGCAGGATGAAGAAAGGCGCTCCGTTGAAAACTAAGACGGTCGCCATGAGGAAGAAAGCCTCTCCTGCCATCCCTCCCCCAACTCCTCCGGTTCCAGAGCCGAACCCAACAGAGGAGAACACGCGTGCCATGGTGACGGCTCCACCTGTTGGGAGAGCCGGGGTCATTCCCCCCCCCCCCCACAATGGACGGAGATGACGGGGAAGGTGACTGAAACCTCTTCTCCAAGGGCTGAAGCTCCGGCTGATGATGCCCCAATCTTTCACCCGATCAAAGCCGAAGCCTTCGACGAGGAAGGGCGCATCAAGCCGGAATTCATGAGCCGGTTCATGAAGGCACCTCGGTTTCCCCGGAAGAAGGGAACGACCGTCCGGGATGACGAACCGGATCATACCAAGGCCTATGATACCTTTGATGTCATAGAGATCCTTGAAGATCAGCAGAACTACTTTGCTGATAGCTTTGAGGCCGGCATGACGCTTCTCCGCGAGCACTACCAGGTAAAATATCTTACCCAGTAGCCCCCGAGCACTATGCCGGGTTAAGTTATTAAGACTAGCCGTCATAGTGATCCGAGTTAATGCGAATGCACACACTTAGCCCCCTAGCCATGAAATGTCGCCATGTAACCACCTTAACTTGTAAACATAGCTTTAGGCTTTTAGCAATTCCTTACGCAGATCCACCGAAAAATTGGCGCTGAAACCCTCAATTCTTTGGGTGTGCGAAATCAGGAGATGCGCCGGCTTAAGACTGAACTGGCGACAAAAGACGCCATCATCGAAGGGCTTGAGGCGGACCGGGTTCAATACCAAGGTACAAACGCCGGATCTTTAGCTTTTGAGCTCTAGGTTTTCCTTTATACTGCTGACACTTTTGTTTTGCAGACGCCATTATCAAAGCCAAAGAACTTGCCGAGAACGCCGGCATTGTCGATCGGCTCCGCGACGAGAATATTGAGCTGAATAAGCTTAACCAATCGATGGTGGCAGAACTAGAGACGACCAGGAAGAATCTTGCCAAAGCCGAACAACTCCTGGAATCAGAGAGGCAGGGCCACAAGGATGCCTTCAATGAAATCCAGGACCGGCTTAATAGGCGCCTCGATGAGTCGTTGGCCATCGACAACCAGCTGTTGAGTAAGTATCGAAAAAACTTAAACTCATCGCTTTGTCTTAGGCAAATATAACTGAACTTCGCCCTTCTGCAGCTCCAGCGGGTTACGGCCATGAGCTAACGGCGGAAAACCGGCTTGACCGGATTCTGGAAGTAGGGGAGCTTATCCCGAAGATTATCTCTTCGGGAAAAGATCTTGCTGAGAAGTTCTTTCCCGGCAACCCCGAGCCCCCGACGGATCTTGCCAGCCTAGAAGCTGAACTGAGCGAATCGGCTTCATTCTTCGATGAACGCCTTCGTTCCAGTGCTCGTGGAGGTGCCAAGACGGCTTTGGGCTTGATGATGGCACATTACCCGGAGGCAGAAGCGTGGCGAGTGGCATCCGGCTTCCCTCTTGAAAAGGAGGACGGCACGCCGCTAGGCGAGCAAGATCGCAAGAAGATCCTTCGGTCCGTCTCCGGTTATGCCAGCAAGATTGCCAACATGGTCTCCTTGACCACCATCTTCAAGGAAATGCCGTGTCCGCCAACTCCTGTCCAATCAGATGAAGATACTGAGGCGGTGGAGAAATCGTCCTGAGCCGAACTTGCTCGTTGAGCCGGCTATCCTGAAAATGTAATGGGCAACATGTAAAGCCGTCCAAACAATGTATATGTCTAGAACTAACTTAGCCTTTTGCTGTGCGTTAATCAGCTTTATATTTTGCAAACTTGCAATTTTTATGCCTCAGTTAAATCTGGCCTTGACGCCTTAGCCTTTAAGCGCCGGCAAACCTATGGCGAAGCTAACTCGCTGAGCAACAGGGTACGCAATGACCAATCTGTTTAGACTCAGAACAAGTGCCGCCTTTAGGTGCCGAAACGCTTTGAAGCAACCCGGCGCAAAAAGCTAGCAGACAAACATTAATTTGGCAAAACTTTGATTTTTCATCACCTTAAGGCGGATTCAACATGAAAGAGTTTACCAACAAGAGCAACACAGGCAATTTCGGGTAAACAGACTAACAATAAGATCATAGGGAAATAAAGGATGGTACAGATTCTCGAATTCGACATGAGAGAAACCAATTTTTATTTCATGATCACATTGACATGGTTACAATAGAATTTGCTAAGTGTAAAAAGGACGTAGCTGAGCGATATTCCACGGACGTTTCGTCTCATCTAAGTCGTCATCCACATGCCTTTTCCTCTTGCGACCTTTCTTCCCGGGATCTTTCTTTGAATCCCTTAAGTCGAGGAGATAATATGACCCGTTTTTCAGGACTTTGCTGATAACGAAAGGTCCTTCCCATGGCGGGGATAATTTGTGCTGCCGGCTTTGCACAAGCCGAAGCACTAAGTCGCCTTCTCGAAAAGATCGATTCCGCACTCTACGGCTCTGGTAACGACGTAGATCTTGTTGATAGATGGCGGATCTTTGGAGAGCTAACTCTCTTTCTTCTTCGAGGATATCTAAGCCGTCCTTGCGTGCTTCTTCTGCGTCTTCTTCGACGTAGGCTGCGACTCTAGGCGAATCGTGGATCATGTCGGATGGGAGCACCGCTTCTGCACCATATACCAGGAAGAAAGGGGTGAAGCCGGTTGACCTATTTGTGGTAGTACGAATACTCCATAGGACCGCCGGCAATTCCTCAACCCAAGCGCCGGCTGCTCGATGCAAAGGAGTTTCAAGCCTCGGCTTAATACCCTGCAGAATAATGCCGTTAGTGCGCTCTACCTGTCCATTGGATTGCGGGTGTGCCACCGATGCCACATCGAGTCGGATCTTTGATCGGCTACAGAACTTCGCTAGCTCACCGACGGCAAAGTTTGTGCCATTGTCAGTGATAATGCTATGCGGTATGCCGAATCGAGTTGTAATCTCGACGATGAACTTTGTTGCTGTAGCTCCGTCGAGTTTCTTGATGGGCTTTGCCTCCACCCACTTCGTGAATTTGTCGACCGCCACCAACAGGTGGGTTAAGCCTCCTCTCGCCGTCTTAAAGGGTCCTACCATGTCGAGCCCCCAGACCGCGAACGGCCAAGTGATAGGGATCGTTCGGAGCTCCTGAGCCGGCAAGTGAACCTGCTTTGCGTAGCGCTGACATCCTTCACAAGTCTTGACGATGTTGATAGCATCCTCTTTAGCCGTCAGCCAAAAGAATCCGTGCCGAAACGCCTTGGCGACTAACGCCTTTGCCGCCACGTGATGCCCACATTCGCCGGAGTGAATTTCTTCTAAGATTTGCCGTCCTTCCTCTGGGGAGACGCATCTTTGGAAAATGCCGGATGTGCTCCTCTTGTAGAGTTGTCCGTCAATAATCGTGTACGCCTTTGCTCGACGCTCAATTTGACGGCTTAGCACCTCGTCGTCCTTGGGCAGTTTCTTATTAACCATGAAATCAATGTAAGGTGTGGTCCAATCTGGGGTTACCAAGTACACCTGAACTGATTCTGCCGACAAAGGGTAATCTTCATCGCCGCCTTTGATGGACGGCTTGTGAAGGTGATGGAGGAATACGTCTGGTGGCACTGCCTTCTTCTTGGATCCTATTCTGGCCAAGGCATCAGCAGCTTCATTGTCATCTCGGGAGATATGTCGAACCTCTAAGCCGGCAAAGCATCGGCCGAATTCGTCGACTGTTCTTCTGTATTCCGCCATTGTGGGACTCTTTGTGTCCCAACAACCATCAAGCTGCTGCACAACCAGATCTGAGTCGCCATAGCAGAGGATGCGCTGTACTCCCAATTCCTTAGCCATGTGAAGACCATGAAGGAGAGCCTCATACTCTGCTACATTGTTGGTGGCGTTGAAGTGAATTCGGAGAACATAGCTGAGCTTATCACCCTTAGGCGATTTTAGAACTACTCCAGCCCCCGAGCCTTCCTTCATCTTCGAGCCATCGAAGTGCATTATCCAGTACTGAGAATCCGGCAAAGGTGTGCTTTCCATCGCCTCTGTCCAATCTGCAACAAAGTCGGCTAAGACCTGAGATTTGATGGCGGTCCTCGGCTTGTACTGGATGTCGAAAGCTGCTAATTCGATGCCCCATTTGGCGACTCGACCCGTTGCGTCGGCATTGTTGATGATTTCCCTTAACGGAGCCTTGCTGACCACCGTAACTGTGTGATCATGGAAGTAATGACGCAGTTTCCTGGCGGCAAAGAATACGCCATAGGCTAACTTCTGGTAGTGGGGATAGCGCTGCTTTGAATCTGAGAATACCTCGCTAATAAAATAGACGGGGCGCTGATCCGGCCATTGCTTTCCCTCTTCCAGGCGCTCAACTACAATGACGGCACTGATAACAAAGTTTGTGGCCGACAAATAGAGCAAGAGTGGCTCTCTTTCCTTTGGAGCCGCCAAGATTGGAGCATGCGTCAATGTATACTTCAGCTGAGCTAAGGCTGCTTCTGCTTCCTCCGTCCAGACGAAACTATCCGACTTTTTGAGGAGTTTATACAGAGGCAAAGCTTTATCTCCAAGCCGGCTGATGAAACGGCTGACAGCCGCAGCGGAACCCGTAAGCCGCTGTATGTCCTTCAGACAAGTCGGCTTCTCGATGTTCTGAATCGCCTTTATCTTTTCCGGGTTAACTTCAATTCCCCTTTGGGAAACAATGAAGCCCAGAAGCTTGCCTGCGGGTACACCGAAGACGCATTTTGCCGGATTAAGCTTCATCTGGTACTCCCTTAGGTTTGCAAAGGTTTCCGACAGATCGGCGATGAGATCGCCACGCTTCTTCGACATGACTGCAATGTCGTCAACATAGACGTGAACATTGCGGCCAATTTGTTTGTCCAAACACCGCTGCATACACCTTTGGTAAGTAGCACCGGCATTCTTTAAGCCGAACGGCATTGTGACATAACAATAATTGCCATACGGCGTAGTGAAGGATGTCTTGATTTGATCTGACTCCTTCATCTTTATCTGATGGTAACCCGAATAAGCGTCCAGGAAACATAGCATCTCTGAGCCGGCGGTTGAATCAATGACCTGATCGATGCGCGGTAAAGCGAACGGATCTTTAGGGCAGGCTTTGTTTAAGCCGGTGAAATCAATGCACATACGCAGCTCCGAGGTGTTCTTCTTTGGGACTAGCACGGGATTTGCCAACCAATCAGTGTGGACAACTTCACGAATGAATTTGGCGGCTGTGAGCCTTAGGATCTCCTTTCCCACCGCCTTGCGCTTCTCAGTTCCGAGCCGACGAAGGCCTTGCTTGACCGGCTTTGCGTCCTTGTTGACTTTTAGGGAGTGCTCGGCAAGTTTCCTCGGGACACCTGGCATGTCAGATGGTGACCAGGCAAATATGTCCCGGTTCTCACGGAGAAACTTGACGAGCTCGCCTTCCTATTTGTCGTCGAGACCGGTGCCGATGATGGCCTCCTTTGTCGGATCCTCCTTTGAGAGCTTGATTTTCTTGGTGTCATCCTTTGGCTTGAAGCTTGAGTCGACTTTAGAGGACGGCTTTTCAGTTGCCGGCATCTCATCGGGACCAATTGTTTTCTTGAGGTCCTCCAACTCTTCCCTGCAGATTGCTTGTTCAGCATGGACGGCATTGGAGGCCTCGCATTCCTTGGCTTTCTTGAAGTCTCCCCTAACTGTGATGACGCCATTGGGTCCCGGCATTTTCAGCATGCTGTAGATGTAGCAGGGCCGAGCCATAAACTTGGCGAAAGCCGGACGTCCAAAGATTGCATGGTATGCACTTCTGAAGGGAACCACCTCAAAAGAGACGTCCTCAGTCCGAAAATTATCGGCTTCACCAAAGGTGACCTTCAGGGTAATTTGCCCCATGGAGGAAGCTTGTCGTCCTGGCACAATCCCATGAAACTTCACAGTACTGTGGGTGAGTTGTGACTCGGAAATACGCATCCTCCTTAACGTTGCGGCGTAAAGTATGTTGATACTACTGCCGCCATCCATGAGCACCTTTGTCAACTTGTACTTGTCGACTATTGGGCTGACGACTAAGGCGTAGGTGCGCTTTGCAGGAACTCTATCCGGGTGATCGCTGCGATCCCATATGATGGGTGTGTCGGACCAATCCAGATATTGAGGGACTGCGGGCACCGTAGCGTTGAGTTCTCGCCAAGCCGCCTTTTCTTTGCGTGAAGAATCTGTTGCCAGGTTGACGATGAGACTTTCGGCATGCTTAGGGAATTTGCTGCCTTTTTCTTTGGAGGCGGCGTCATCCGACTCTGAAGCAGCTTCTTCCTTCTCTTTGTCGTCCTTCCTGGACTTGCGCTTGTTCCTTGACTTGCCGGCCTTGGGGTCCTTAGCGATGTCTCGATTAATGTGACATTGCTGGAGCGTGTGGGAACTTGTCCCATCTGGCCTTAGATGATGGACACAGGGGTTGTGCTTGATGTCGTCATACTTCACCGCCGGTGGCCGGGATGATTGGTTATTTGCCGGCTTCTTGCCTTGCCATTTGCCATTGCTTGAACCACCCTTTCCAAAGGCGGCAGCGACCTCATGAGAAGGGCCGGCTTGATCTTCAACCTTCTTTTTCCCGGACTCGCGTCGACGGTTTTCGGCATCCTCCCTGTTGTCATCATCAGCGGCGGCGTACTTGTTTGCACAAGCGAGCAAGCCCCCCAAAGTTTCCGACTCGTCGCTGTAGATCATGAAGCGGAAAGTCGTCCCCTTCCTCAGAGATTGCTTGAAGGCGTGGATCGCCTGAGTTTCTGAGACGCCTTCGCAAGCGTTCTTGATTTCACTCCATCGTGAGACGAATTCACGGCTAGACTCGTTCCTTTGCTGCACGCACCGCTGTAAGTCGAAAATCGACTTTGGGCGCTTATATGTGCCCTGGAAGTGTTGGATAAAAACACGCTTCATATCACTCCAGGTATGAACTGTCCTTTCGGGCAGGCCTTCAATCCACATGCGTGCCGTCCCGGTTAACATCAGGGGCAAGAATCGCACTGCCGAGTCGGCGCTGCCTTGATATATGTCGCAGGCACTAACATAATCTGAGAGCCAGGTCTCAGGATTAGCCGTACCGCTGTACTTCTCAACCATCTTTGTTACGTTCGACAAAGTGGGAGGTAGAATTTGCTCTCTGATTGTTCTGCCAAAACACTTGGGGCCGAGGTATTGGGCATCTCTGGCCGACTTCCTCTCCTCGATTAGGCTTCGAACATCATTGGCTGGTGGCGGTTTAGCAACCGACTTTTCTTGTCTTGGTTCTTCCCTGTGACGGCTTTGGCTCGCCCGGCTTGCATTACGCGGAGGGCTTGGAGTCCTTTGTCGTCGTGGAGGGGGTATGTATTTGGAAGTGTTATCTCCCTCTTTGCGCGGTGGAGGCGGCGGTGGAGGTGGCATATGACCTCTGTTTCCCTCCCTTCGGGGTTGATTTTCCCCTTCACGTCGTCGCTCCTGACGAGGTGGAGCCACCTTTTCCGTGCGAGGATCCTCCTTTCTTTCTCGGCTCCGATGCCTTTCCTGACCGGCTTCACGATGGCGTGAAGAACCTGTCCGGGATTCCGCGCCTCTAGGCTGCTTGTCCTTCGGGTCCTTGCTGCCTTTGTTGTGACTACTTGAGCCGGCCGGGTCGTCATCTGGGTCGGCAGGGGCAGCAGCCATTGGCTTGTTAGCGGTTGACTTGCAAAGGCGAGAATCATCAACGAGCCGCCCTGTTTTGACTTGCGAATCATTCTGCTGCTGCTGTGCAACCTCCAGTAGATAAGCCGAATATTTAAGCCGAGCGTCACGATCCAGAGATTTGTCAAACATGACCTCCTGGGCAGCCTCCATATTTTTGGCTGGGGTATTGAAGTAACACAGATTTGTCACCGGGTCACGTCGGTGGTGGTACTTCCTCCAGACTGAATCTACATGGTCGGCTTCCCACTTGCTACGGAAATCCAGCCTCTTATGCAGGTTCTTATCATGAGGCGGACGGAAGACATCGTCAGCCCCCTTTTCCCCCTGCTTTCGGATGAACTCCGTTTCCTTGTTTGTGAGCTCAACTTCACGCTCTACTATCTGGGCGGCTTGCTCCTCAAGTAGGGCGCGGCGCTTCTCAATGTCGTCCAGCGATGCGTTTGGAGGGAGTGGCGTCAACAGTTGCTTGCAGCTTGCCATCTTTCTTTCGTGTTCCCTCTGCGCCGCGTCGCCGGTCTTAACGTCAATGTCGTCTCCTCCGGCCGGCCTTCTGTCTGCCCCCTTTGATGGAGCCAGTGGTGGTACGAAATCCACCTTGAGATTTCCGGCTTGCGGAGTTTTTTCTTCGCCATTGGCGGTTTTCGAGGTGTTGGGGTCGGCATTAGGATCCGAGATGTTTCCCATCAAAACCTCGACAGGGCGTCCCAAGCAGGACGCAACCTTCCGACTGAAATCGTCGGATTCTCCTTCGGATTCAGGGTCTTGCTCCATAGGAGCGGTGTCCACTGATCCGGCTTCTGAATCTGCCTCCATCTGCAAGGCAGGGAGGATTGACTCAGGTAATGTCGTCGACTCGTTTGAGCCGGATTCTCCAGCCATGCCGACGAAGTGGTAACCCGGCGCTGCCCCCGAGGTTGCGTCATCTTCGGAGTCCTCATCGTCAGCATCAAACGCTAGATCCAGATCAGCTAGCTCTTCAGAGTCCAGATCCGATCCGTCTTCAATGTTGTAGGGGTGGGTGGTGGGCAAACTCGATGTGAAACCGAGATCGTCCAAAGCCTGGGCGGTGAAGCCGACGAAGATGTCGAAGCCGCCGATGGAGATAGTGGACCAGCCGGCGGGATCCTCCTTTGCCGGCGTCCAGAGGCCGTCGTTGAAGACGTGGCCGGCTCCCGATTCGTCGAAGTAGCTCACCATGCCGACCGCGATGGTGTCGCCGATTCCGCCTGCAGCTCCTGGACAGATCGAAACCCCAGAGGTCTCCTGCCCCACGGTGGGCGCCAACTGTCGTGGTATTGTCGAATCTAGCCGCGGCAGGGGTGCCATCGAGCTAGGTAGAGAGAGGGGCTTTGGAGTCGTGGGGTGATTCGGCGACATAGAGGCGAGTTTACCCAGCTTCGGATCTCACGTCGGTGGCGAGATCCTACGTGCTGCTATAATTCACTATATGGCAATATCGCCGAGTTACAGTGGATTGAGGTTGAGATTGTACGTGCCCTTAGGCGTCCCAGGGGCCGGCTTATAAAGGCGTCCAGACCCTGGGCTTACAGGAGGAAACCTAACCGACTAATAACTGAGTCCTACTCTAACCCGGCTTGGGGCTTGCCTTGTGGGCTAAGTCTTCTGCATTGCGGGCCGGCTTCTAGAGTCTTCCCTTAGCCGGATGGGCCTCCCGTGCTTCAGCATACTGGGCCGCCCGGTAAGCCGGATTCGGCTTACCACCACTTTGGGCCACCCTGGTCTGCTGGCTTTTACTCTTCTCTGCGAGGACCCCTGTTCGGCATAATCCCAACAGGGCCACAGCCCCCAAACGACCCCCAGGCACGGCTTGATGACGTGGATCACACGTTCGCTGGGAGACCTCAAGAGGAAGGTATGACGCAGCAAAGCAGCAGTTTCCCTTGATTACAAAAACCAAGGTTGTCAGATCCAGTAGGACTTGGAGAAGGCTTAGCGAGGTGTCAATCTACTCTGGCGCTTGTAGATTAACGCGGATCAGCACACAATCACAATCAAGTACTTTGCCCCAACGAAACAGAGAGGTTGTCAATCTCTCCGGCTTGCTGAACACAAAGGATTAAATGTGTGGATGTAAAATATGATGAGAGTGAAATATGACCAGCAAGCAAATGATGATGAAAAGCTATTAAAACGGTTGTAAGCAATGTAGGAAAATAGGACCGGGATCCACAGTTCACTAGAGGTCTCTCCAAAATATATACATGACGGGTAAACAAATTACAGCATGGCAATTGACAGAATTGTAGGCGCACAACAAGGCTATCAAAAACAATATAGTTCACCGTTTCATCTAATATGGCCATTACGTCAAAATACATAGACCGTCTTCCAACTGCATCTATGACTAATAATCCACCTTGGGATCGCTATCCAGCATGTCACCCAAAAGTATCAAGTTGCAAGCAACAGATCATTGCAATAAGCAAAGTGCATAATGTAAGCAATGTAAATAACACAAGGAAATCACACCGCTGTTTTCTCCCTAGTGGCAACAACACATCTCTCGTCTTAATTGTTTCTATTAGCCCGAGCTCAGACAAGAGAGGCATGAACCCACTATCTAGCATAAATACTCCCTCATACAACACTAATAATTACTTGGCCAAAGCATCCACTAGCATCGGAGAGCACGCAAGATCATAGATAAAACACAACATATAGATGAACAAAAGCAATGACTTCCACAATTCATCGGATCCATGCAAACACAATCTATACCTAATAATAAAAGCAATCAAGCTTCCGCGGTTTGGTTTGGTCCGTCATTACAATTGTCCCTAAAGTTCAAAATAATTACCCACCGCTGCCATCCATAAGTCGGAAAAAACAATTTCCGTGGTTTCCTTACATACATCGTTGCGGGAGCAAAACCGAAGCAAATCTAGCTACTCGTCAATCCGTACGTCATAAGAATTCTTCTCTCAGTCGGAACGGATCGAGCGCGGTGGCCATATAGATGGGACGGAGAAGATCCAATCGAGACCACGCAGACGCTATCCTGGAGCAAGGCCTCGCCCGCTTTCGTTGTCATGAGGAGATCGAGCATGTCGCCGTCCACACGCGCCAGATCGACGGTCCAGCGGAACCTGGGGGAGAGCCTCTGCCCTCTTCTCCGTGCACGAGGACGGGCCGCTCGCGGCCACAGCAATCACTGCCTCCGTCTATAGCACAGACTAGGCCATCACGCCTTTGGAGTTTGGACACTTGATTGCCCTAGATCATCATCTCTGCAGCCTCCCCGACCGGCTGCTCGCCAAGTTGTTGTGTTCCTACGGCTGGCCCCTGGAGAGCGTTTATTATCCACCATCGATGCTCTAGCGGTCTAGCCCCTAGAGCCACCCGCTCCCTCTCGCGGCATTGTCCGACACGCTCGCTCCCGTCGTCGTCACAACCAGCGAGAGAGGACAAGTCAGCTCGTCGGTGGTGGTCGCAAGAAAGTCCTCGGAAGCAGGCACCCCGGCTAGGGCTAGAGGAGAAACTTGAGATGAGCAGATGCAGCGGATCTAGCTAACATCATCTCACGACATCTGGATAAGGAGCCCATGATCAGCCTCGGTTCTTTGGAGGATCTATACCTAATAATAAAAGCAATCAAGCTTCCGCGGTTTGGTTTGGTCCGTCATTACAATTGTCCCTAAAGTTCAAAATAATTACCCACCGCTGCCATCCATAAGTCGGAAAAAACAATTTCCGTGGTTTCCTTACATACATCGTTGCGGGAGCAAAACCGAAGCAAATCTAGCTACTCGTCAATCCGTACGTCATAAGAATTCTTCTCTCAGTCGGAACGGATCAAGCGCGGTGGCCATATAGATGGGACGGAGAAGATCCGATCAAGACCACGCAGACGCTATCCTGGAGCAGGGCCTCGCCCGCTTTCGTTGTCGTGAGGAGATCGAGCACGTCGCCGTCCACACGCGCCAGATCGACGGTCCAGCGAAACCTAGGGGAGAGCCTCTGCCCTCTTCTCCGTGCACGAGGACGGGCCGCTCGCGGCCACAACAATCACTGCCTCCGTCTATAGCACAGACTAGGCCATCACGCCTTTGGAGTTTGGACACTTGATTGCCCTAGATCATCATCTCTGCAGCCTCCCCGACCGGCTGCTCGCCATGTTGTTGTGTTCCTACGGCTGGCCCCTGGAGAGCGTTTATTATCCACCATCGATGCTCTAGCGGTCTAGCCCCTAGAGCCACCCGCTCCCTCTCGCGGCGTTGTCCGACACGCTCGCTCCCGTCGTCGTCACAACCAGCGAGAGAGGACAAGTCAGCTCGTCGGTGGTGGTCGCAAGAAAGTCCTCGGAAGCAGGCACCCCGGCTAGGGCTAGAGGAGAAACTTGAGATGAGCAGATGCAGCGGATCTAGCTAACATCATCTCACGACATCTGGATAAGGAGCCCATGATCAGCCTCGGTTCTTTGGAGGATACGAGTGAGTACATATATAGCTACAAGTACATAACGTGAATATTCTTTGCATTTTCTTTTTATTGATCCAGAACTCCAAATTTGGATTTCACAGATTTTTCATAATTTCACACGTCCATGTAGATGTAGATACGGGCAGTTTTCTAATCTATCTGGATTGAGAATGTACCTGTTTGATCTAATGCCTAATTGGTTAATGTTTTTTAATAGCCGGTGACAGGAGGAAGAGCAGGATCAGAATTGAAGGATATAAAAGCAAAAAAAATTTGCTGCCCATTCATCCATACAGGTACTCTGCGCAGGTGTATGAGAAGTAAGATATTGTTGCTGCTCCGTCTTATTTCGGAACCTAGCTCTTGAATGTTCTATTTTATAGCATCCAGTTCGCAAAACATGGTCCTGTACAAAAAATCAGTGTTATGTTTTTTCCGAAGTATGACATATATTGTGTACGAAGGAGTATATTAATTTGTTGATTATACTTGTTTGTGTGATGCTGCCAGTTAAACATTGTTGGCTATTATTTAGTTAGCACCTTTCCTTGCCTTGACCTTGGATTACGTGTTACTCATGTAACCTGAAGGCATCGAGGTGGGTGGTCGCCGGCAGAAGTTGCGTCCAAGTTGGGACAGAGTGCTCAGGGAATCCGCGTCGCATGCTGTCTCAGAGCCCATGAGGGTGTTGCTGGCAGTTCCGTCTCCAGAAATTGGAGGCCCCGGTGCGGAATGTAAAGTGAGGTTGTATTTTAAAATATATATATAACACATATTCACATTACAAGATCCATGAAATACAACCAAGTCAAAACTAATTTCTAAAAATTAAAAAAATATTATCTTTAGGGAGAAACTTAGGATATCTTTAGAGAGAAACTTAGAAAATATTTGAGTACTAATTCGTGTAAAGGGATATTTTTAATTTGCAGCAGTGCTTACAGGACTACAGGTTATGCTAAAACGTTCTAAAAAAAACGAGTGAAAGATTTTTACAAAATGAGTGAATATATTTTTTTACATGAGAACGAGTGAAGTTGTGCGATCTCAATAGGCAGATAACGTGTTTTTTAGAACGTTTTATGGGCATGTCATTTAAGCAAGTACTGTAGATAACGTTTTATGGGCCTCTTTAGTTAAGCCCATACAGGTTATCTTCTTCTCGCGGCTGGACAGGGAGCTTCCATCGACCAACAATGCATGGCGCTTCCCCACCAGGAAAAAAACCAGCCACGACGCGCTCTACTAGGAAGCCGGAGCCTGGATTCAGGTAAATATAGTGTATGTGCATGTAACAAGCAGAAATAATCTCTTTAATTTGTTCCGCCGTCGCAACGCACGGGCATTTTTGCTAGTCATGTAGAAGTTACAGATAATATGATCTTGATCATGATAGGCAGTTCAAAAGATCTAAACAATGGAGTATAAGGAGGAGAGACAACCATCTAGCTACTACTATGGATCCGTAGTCCCGTGGTGGACTACTCACGCATCACTCCGGAGGCAGGCATGGTGGTGTAGATGCCTCCGGTGTCGATTCCCCTCTCCGGCAGGGTGCCGGGAAGAGCTGAAGAACCCTCCCGAACTAGGGTTGGAGATGGCGGCGGCCTCGGACGTCTTCTGGAAAATATGATCAGGTGCCTAGTATTTTTGCATCGAGGGAGAATTTATAGGCGAAGAGGCGATGCGAGGAGGTGGGCCACCTGTCCAGGTGGCACCCCAGCGCGGCCTACGGGGGGGGGGGGGGTGGCCAGGTGGCGTCTAGAGCCCCTGGGGCTCTCCTCCGGGCGTCCTTCGGGTTCCGTCTTTGTTTCATGTAGGAAATAATTCCTGTAAATTATCAGCACAATCCGAGAAACTTCCGAAAACAAGTTTTCTGAAACAAAAAGAGAGCAGAAAAACATGAACTGGCATTGGGCATCTTGTTAAATAGGTTAGTTCCATAAATCTAGCCAAAATGATATAAGAACATGTGGCACTGATATATAATCAAGCACAGAACATAAAAAATTCTAGATACGTCGTAGATGTATCAGCATCCCAAAGCTTAACTCCTGCTCGTCCTCGAGTAGGTAAGTGATAACAGAATAATTTTTGAAGTGACATGCTACCAACACAATCTTCATCATGCAATGATCCCAAACAAAGGTCCATTGAATGAAACAAACAATGATTAACCAGGTGTAACATGTAAGCAAGAATTTACTAGAAAAGAGTACCTTGGAGATATAAAAGTATAATACTTGACAATGATTGATATCTCACAAAGCAATATTAATTCAACAAAGGAGTTTGGCCAACACAAAGGAAGATTTAAGTTTTCAGCATAAAGCTTCAACTTGCAACTTGTTTATCTCAAGATAAAGTCAATACAAAGTTTTCACAGCTAGACACAAAGATAACATGAAGTAAAACATGAACCAAAGTTGATACCAAGTGATTGCTTGAGGGGGTTAAGAAAGGAAGAGGAAGACTGAATCAACATAAAAGTGAAAGAAAGGCCCTTCGCAGAGGGAAACATGGATTAGTCATGTGCTAGAGCTTTTTATTATTTTTTTGATTTTTTTGACAGAAGTAAAACTGTTTTGAGATATGCATGCTTTCGTCAACGACTTCACAGTAGAGAAGCTAGCTAGTCCCCCACTTCAAGCAAGGCTTTTAGACTTGTGAGAACGGCTGGTTTTAGAGGAACAGGTACATTCCTCTTTCTCCTTTGTTTCACCACTAACCAATGTTTTAACTGATTTCTCAGGCTTCATTGTGCGGAGAAGAATGGTGAGTTATATTTATATTTTGCTTAAGACGCTCTCGGGTTGATTCAAGTGAGGACATAAACCATCAACACCGGGTGAAAGGGGGAAATGACCTTGCTTGTCATAGGTTATATCTATCTTCCCACTGCTTCCTCATGAGCTTAAAAACAGGGGCACAAAAAGGAGAATTTTGAAAGTTTAAAGATAGCACATGAAAATTTTACTTGGAGTGGCAGGGAAATACCACATGTAGATAGGTATGGTGGACACAGATGGCAAAGATATTTGGCTTAGGGAGTTGGATGCACGAGAAGTATTCTCTCTCAGTATGAAATTTTGGGGCTTAGCAGGATATAAAGCAAACACATAACATCAACTTGGTTCAATGAATGACTAAAGATATACATCATGCATAACCACTGGACTTCACACCGTCTACCTTGTTAGCCAAACCTACTCTTTGGAAAAAGAATATCTAGACTTTGAGAGCTACCAAGCATGACAAGCACCACAATTTTAAAGCATTACAGTAGTTTCTTTACTAATCCATTCTTACTAGATGATCCACAAGTTTAAGCATTAATCTACTTCATATCTCTAAACAATTGACAAGTATCAAAGATTCAAGACAATGATCTACAAGATTAAGTAGCACTTTTCACACTTCCTACATGATAATTTCCATTCAACCAAACACCAATCAACTTATTTGAAATAAAACTAAAAGGGTGAAGCAACAAGAGCAATACTTCCTAACGAAAAAAGCTAACAACTCTGAACAAGAGATGCTTGAAAACAAGAGCTGAAGCAAAATAACAAAGGCTAAATGCTCAACACATATAAGTGAAGCACAGGAGTGTATAGTGAAAAAGCGGAGCGTGTCTCTCTCCCAAACAAGCATGCAAGGATCCAAATTATTGCAAAGACCAGAGAACTAAATACAAACAAACTGAAATTAAAAACAAATTGACGCTCCAAAAACAGCAGGTAATGTGTAAAGGAATAAAAATATAGTATCATGAGAGAAACCGATGATTGTTGATGAAGAAGGGGATGCCTTGGGCATCCCCAAGCTTAGACGCTTGTGACTTCTTGAATATTTCAGAGGAGGGTCCATGGGGAGCCTCCCCTAGCTTATTCTTTTATCCCTTCTTGATCTTACTTCATCACCTCGCACTTGGATACTTGAAAACTTTCTTCACACAAAACTTATGGCAACTTCATTAGAGGGGTTAATCCACAAAAACAATATCTTCCTTCAGTTCCAAAGCACATATCATGAAATTATTTTTTTACAACATTAGCTACTGTCACAAAGGTCTAAGTAAAGCTCCAGCTTTGTAAAAGAACTTCACTTTGCCCGTGAAAGAAGCAATGCAAAACTAAGGACAGAATCTGTCAAAAACAGAATAGACTATAAAGATGATTTTTTTCAGGACACTTCTGGACCTCAAATGAGAAAAATTAAAACTATATAAAGGTAGAAAAAAACCATTATGCTTTCTGTCAAAAAATTGCAGCCACAAATGACGTTCTGTGATTTTTTGAATTTTCGAACAGTGAAGAACACAAATCTGTTTCTGGACAGAAAACTCACCGATTAGTCATCCTCTCTTTAGAGGCTATACTTGGCACCAAAAACCAAAACAAAAGGATGCAAGGGAGTTGTTATATAATTAAGACCACCCAAAACTCAAAGAAACCAAAAATAAACAGAAGGTAAAATAAAAGGGGTTGCCTCCCATAAGCGCTTTTCTTTAACGCCTTTTAACTAGGCAAAAAGTGCAAATTCAAGTTTTATCAATAGAACCATCCAAAGAAAGGTTGGAAAATTTTTCATAGATACATTGTATTTTACCTATGCATGGCTCAGAATTTCCCCTCTCACTACCTTTTGGTCGACTTCTCTCATCAAAAGGATTCTCAGGGTGTTACTTCTATAACACCAATCAAAATTCTTTTCTAGAGCCTCATGCATTGCTATGAGCTTAAATGGTATGGGTATTTTTAGTTCCTTTTCACATTCAGTTTTACCCTCATACTTTATTCTTTTAATTTCAAATGTATTAAGGGTATGCTTAATATTAAGGCTACATCCCAGCATATTATAATGGGCAAAAATCTTTCAAGCTTCTCTAGCAATATCGTCAAATTCCATAAGCAAGGTTTTAAGCAGGAAATTTTTATCTTCCCCCTTCTCCATACTTTCAAGATTAAAGAATAATTTTTGTATTGTAGGACGAAGTTTAATAAACCTAGCTTCTAGTTGTTCCACCAGAGAAACTACAGCCGCCTCATAGTCATGAGTAAGTTTCACCAGAGATTTTTCATTTAGATCATAAAGGCTATTGATGTGATTAAGGAATTCTTCAATATTATCTCTACCAATGATGGAACCACTCCCCACCTTAATGTCCTTCATGGCAAATTCAGGTAAAAGCCCCATGACCACAACACACGACAAAACCAAACAAACCGAAAAGAGGAAAAATTGTTGGAATTTTTTAATTTTGTTCTGTTTTTCAGTTTTAGAGCAAACAAAAGGACAAACAAGACTAACAAAAAATTTACTAGGCAAGACAATAACAAAGTAAAGTAAAGGATGTGTGAAACTCCCCTAGCTGAAGCTTCCAAGTCCCCGGCAACGGCGCCAGAAAAAGAGCTTGATGACGTGGATCACACGTTCGCTGGGAGACCCCAAGAGGAAGGTATGATGCAGCAAAGCAGCAGTTTCCCTTGATTATGAAATCAAGGTTGTCAGATCCAGTAGGACTTGGAGAAGGCTTAGCGAGGTGTCAATCTACTCTGGCGCTTGTAGATTAACGCGGACCTGCACACAATCACAATCAAGTACTTTGCCCCAACGAAACAAAGAGGTTGTCAATCTCTCCGGCTTGCTGAACACAAAAGATTAAATGTGTGGATGTAAAATATGATGAGAGTGAAATATGACCAACGAGCAAATGATGATGAAAAGCTATTAAAATGGTTATAAAAAATGTAGGAAAATAGGACCGGGATCCACAGTTCACTAGAGGTGTCTCTCCAAAAGATATACATGATGGGTAAACAAATTACAGCATGGCAATTGACAGAATTCTGGGCGCACAACAAGGCTATCATAAAACAATATAGTTTACCATTTCATCTAATATGGGCATTACGTCAAAATACATAGACCGTCTTCCAACTGCATCTATGACTAATAATCCACCTTGGGATTGCTATCCAGCATGTCACCCAAAAGTATTAAGTTGCAAGCAACAGATCATTGCAATAAGCAAAGTGCATAATGTAAGCAACGTAAATAACACAAGGAAATCACACCGCAGTTTTCTCCCTAGTGGCAACAGCACATCTCTCGTCTTAATCGTTTCTGTCAGCCCGGGCTCAGGCAAGAGACGCATGAACCAACTATCTAGCATAAATACTCCCTCATACAACACTAATAATTACTTGGCCAAAGCATCCACTAGCATCGGAGAGCATGCAAGATCATAGATAAAACACAACATATAGATGAACAAAAGCAATGACTTCCACAATTCATAGGATCAATGCAAACACAATCATGTAGCAGTTACAGATAATATGATCTTGATCATGATAGGCAGCTCACAAGATCTAAACAATGGAGTACAAGGAAGAGAGACAACCATCTAGCTTTTTTCGAAATGGAGGGTGTACCCCCAGTCTCTGCATCCAAAGGATGCACACAGCTGTTTTTATTAAAGAAAAGGACAACAGAAACCATCGGGCCTTACAAAGAGATACATCGATCATTTGGAAGCCACCGTTCAGGCAAAAACTCGATACACCTACAAACTTGATGATGGGGGTGGACCAATCGGAGCCATTGCCCTGACCTCACACACCTACGCACATCATCTAAATCCGGAGGCTTCAATCAGGCCGCCCAACAGCGTGCCGGAAGCACAACCGGTCCAACTGATCCTCAGTGCACGCCACTACGCATATCCGAAGTCGCTGCCACCATCTTCCGCCATCCCATCCAGGAGAGATCAACGCAATGACATTGTCAATTCTGCCGTCGGCACCGCCATGACGCCAGACAGCTCCACCCTCCTGCGCGAGTCCATCAACATGCGCCCATCACCGAGACCCCACAGCGCCACGCCGAAGAGCCTCGCCGTTGTCAACGCAGTAGATGTACACCGCTCCGCCTCATGCCTCCTCCGTCCAGCAACTGCTCCAAAAACAATGCCCTCACGAGGGAAAGCGACACCGAGAGCGCCGCCATCGTCCGATCGGGAGAGCTCGGGTCTGGGGTTTCCCCCGGAGCAGCGTGAGTTGGTAGACGATGACTACAATGGCGATACCTTCAACAAGGTAACGGCGCGTAGACGCCGCTATCGCCTTCTCGGTTTTCACCGGCAGCTACGTCTCCCCAACTCACCGCCGGGAATAGTTTTGGGAGATCCGTCGCAAACCAGCCGGCCGACCACCTCTGATGGAAGAGGAGGCCACCACCACCAAGCCCGGGTGCGGAGTCCCTGACATCCTCATGCTACGGGACTGACTCGGGATCCCGCTTGCCATCGTCGTAGTCGTCGAAGAGTAGCTGGTTGCAGATCAAGGCCGGCCCATCTGAACCCACCTGGGTCCAGATCGGACCGGACCATCGTCGCCGCCGCCCGCTGGCCTTCGCACTCTCCGCCGCCACAAACACACAGATCCTGGCCGCCGCAACCCCCGCTTCACTGCCGCCGGCCAGAGAGGTCGCCGCCACCGTACTCCAGACCTTGGCTGAGGAAGAGATCCACCTCCGCCGCTGCGCCACATGGTCTTAGACCGGTAGCGCTCCCAGCGGAGACGGCGGGGGGCTTGGCGCGGAGGAGGCCGAGGAGATCGGGGTCGGGGACGCCCCGGTGCGGCCCGGCGGCGGCCGCACGGGAGCGGAAAGCAACGTTCTTCAAGAAGCAACGTTCTTCAAGACAACCATCTAGCTACTGCTATGGATCTGTAGTCCCATGGTGGACTACTCATGCATCACTCTGGAGGCAGACATGGTGGTGTAGATGCCTCCGGTGTCGATTCCCCTCTCCGACAGGGTGCTGGGAAGAGTTGCAGAACCCTCCCGAACTAGGGTTGGAGATGGCGGCGGCCTCGGACATTTTCTAAAAAATATGATCGGGTTCCTAGGGTTTTTGCGTCGAGTGAGAATTTATAGGCGATGAGGCGACGCGAGGAGGTGGGCCACCTATCCAGGTGGCACCCCAGCGCGACCTAGGTGGGGGGGGGGGGCGGCCAGGTGGCGTCTGGAGCCCCTGGGGCGGCAAACCTGTCTGGCATGGTAATTTGGAAGGCCTGGAATTGGATGGTCCCCTCCGGGCGTCCTTCGGGTTCCGTCTTTGTTTCATATAGGAAATAATTCCTGTAAATTATCAGCGCAATCCGAGAAACTTCCCAGAACAACTTTTCTAAAACAAAAAGATAGCAGAAAACAGGAACTGACACTAGGCATCTTGTTAATAGGTTAGTTCCATAAAACATGCCAAAATGATATAAAAACATTACAAAAACATGTGGCACTGATATATAATCAAGCATGGAACATAAAAAATTATAGATACGTCGGAGACGTATCACGGCCCAAGTGCTGGCCGCGCCTGGGTACCACCTGGCTGCCTCCTTCTTCGACTCGAGCTGCCGTTTTGCCTATAAACTCCTTTCGACGCGAAAACCCTCGATACCAGATCATATTTACCAGAAAACATCCGAGGCCGCCGCCTTCACCAACCCTAGATCGGGAGGGTTCTTAACCTCTTCCCGGCACCCTGCCGGAGGGGGAGATCATCACCGGAGGCATCTACATCACCATGCCTGCCTCCGGAGTGATGCGCGAGTAGTCGACCACGGGACTACGGGTCCATGGCAGTAGCTAGATGGTTGTCTCTTCTCCTTGTACTCCATTGCTTAGATGTTGTGAGCTATCTATCATGATCAAGATCATATTATCTGTAACTTCTACATGATGTGTTTGCATGGATCCGATGAATTGTGGAAATCATTACTCTTGTTCATCTATGTGTTATGTTTTATCTATGATCTTGCATGCTCTCCGATGCTAGTGGATGCTTTGGCCAAGTATTTGTTAGTATCTTCAGAGAGGGTTTTTATGCTAGATAGTGGGTTCATGCCTTCTTGTGCCGAATGCGATTGACAGAAACGCTCATGCCAACGGATGTGCTGTTGCCACTAGGGGGAAAACAGCGGTGTTATTTACATTGCTTACATTATGCACTTTGCTTATTGCAATGATCTGTTGCTGGCAACTTAGTACTTCTGGGAGACATGCTGGATAGCGATCTCGGAGGTGGATTATTAGTCATAGACGCAGTTGGATAACGGTATATGTATTTTGACGTAATGCCCATATTAGATGAAACGGTGAATTATATTGTTTTATGATAGCATTGTTTTGCGCCTATAATTCTGTCAATTGCCATGCTGTAATTTGTTTACCCATCATGTGTATCTTTTGGAGAGACACCACTAGTTATCTATGGACCGCGGTCCTATTTTCCTACAGTGTTTACAACTGTTTTGCTAGCTTTCCGTTCTCATTTTCCTCGCTGGTCCTATTTCACTTTCATCATAGTTTACATCTGCACATTTAATTTTTTGTGTTCAGCAAGCCAGAGAGATTGACAACCTCTCTGTTTCGTTGGGGCAAAGTAGTTTGTTTGTGATTGTGTGTAGGTCCACGTTAACAGCTCTTTCTCTGGCGATGTTAACACCTTGCAAGCCTTCTCCAAGTCCTACTGGTTCGATAATCTTGGTTTTGTAATCAAGGAAAACTGCTGCTCTGCTGCATCATACCTTCTTCTTGGGGCCCAGCGAACGTGTGATCCACGTCATCAGTCGTCCCCCACCAGGTGTAGGGGTTAGATTGCTCGACATAGCCCAAGAAGGTGTCGGCAACAGCATATATGGTAACTCTACTTTGCTCGATGGATGGACGCACCCTCGGGGGCAGGGGATCGATGTTGATGTTAGGCATCTATAGACGTTGCACCGTTACATATGTTGTGCGCATGACTCTAAATGCGTTGATATGTCAAGTTAGGCCCGTGCGTGCACGATTGTGCAATGACGGATCAACTTGTGGATGTAGTACAAGGTGACTTCGGTGTGGTGGCACTCTTTGAGTGTTGGGTCTTGAATTTTAGAGGTGAAAGCTCTTGGTTGAATCTTTATTGGGTATAGAACCTGACAATGTCGACGTCCAAGTGGTATTCCCATGTTGAATGCATTGCCTAGAGTTTGCTCAAACTTCTCTCCGGATGAGAACTTATGATTTGACCTCGTGGTTGGATCCAACAATGTCGATGTCATGCATTGTTCTCTTCTTGCTGTTTTCGTTGTTGTAGCACCTCTACTATTACCCTCGAGTTGCTATCATTAGTGGTTGATGCTAATGTTCAATGGAACCATTTTGTTGATCAATGTTTCTTTTCTTTTTTCATATATCTTGGTTGTGTGCATTTCGATGTATTGACTAGGTCTTGATATCGTGTTGGTACAGAGGTAGGATGTCTTTTAATACCGTCTTGATATTAATATATAATTTTTATTGAAAAATATAACCTGATTCGTAGCTTGGTATGTGGTCTCGAGTGTCCTGGTAGGCAGGCTGGCAGGTGCTTAATTTGTTTATTTGATTGTCAGGGCCTGCTGCAGAGCCTAATCATCTCCGGTTTTAAACTTTTAATCACTTGGGTTGACTGGATGATGATGACATCTCCTCGCACCCCAGACGGCGGGCCAGGACGAACAGGCTGGCGCGTGTAGTAGGGGAGGACAGGCAGGCGTTTGGTCCCAAGAGACGGGCCACGCGCGTACGCTCGTGCGCCCATCCGTCCACGCGTGGAACAGAGTCGAGTCCAAGGGTGGTGGTACGCGATTCATTCGCACATTCAAGCTAACCGAAACGGGGAGTATATTGGTTAAATTATGATCGAATTGGTTTGTTGTGATTAAACTTTTCGGGCAGAATCAGGAGGCCGCGGTTCTTTGCTTCTCCGTAAGTGGGGAGGAGAATATTTCGATGATTGGTTTTACTTTAGGAGCCCACCGGCTGATTCGTCGAGTTAGTTGCTGGCTGTTGGCGTAGTAGCAGGTGGACTGTCTTGCGACTCGCGAGCGCGGAGCGCCTGGTCCAGCTAATCAAGTATTGATCTGGCAGCCTAGCTTGGTGAACATAGACAATCCATGCATATATAATATGCAATGTTACTCATGAAACGTGTCCATATGATGTTGGGTCTCTAAGGCATCTCTAACGGGTCGACCCAAACCGACAAAAAATTTGTTCACTTTTTGTTCGTTTGGGTGGCCGCGTGGACGGGCGGACACGGTCGGATGTGTGGACAAGTGACGACCCAAGCGGATATGTATGTTTGTCCACAAGTCAGACCCACATATTATACACTCTAAATTTTATTGTTTATAATTTTATGGTTAATCTCGACTGCGAGTAGCACGAGCGAAGCCCCCCTGCCACCGTTCGCCCGCACGCCGCGAAGCTCCCCGCATGCCGCCGCTAAGTTGATTTTACTCTTCTTGTGATCTTCATAAGCAGTATATGTGGACGAATCAGCCGATAGAAATTAATCAAGACTTTATTGGTATGCTTGTGCAAGTATTTAACATTTGAAAAGACTAAATAATTGTGCAGTAGTAACTGATTATGTTGAAAGCCTCATTGGAACTCAGGTCAGTAGAATGTAAAAAGTTGACTGAAAAATAACCCTATGTATGTTGAACATACAAATAAATGTGCGGAGGTGCTCTCGGATGGAGGTAAGAAGGTGGTTCAGCTTCTTCGTCTTCGGCGACGGCAGCGGTGTTTTCTTCCTCGTTGCTATGCTTCCTGCGTATGTTGCGCTGTTCTTCTCGAGTCTCTGTACTCGTTCTTGATGTATGCATATGCAGTTCTCAAAAAAAAAAAGATTGGATCCCAAGTATTTTGATTCCAAAAGTGTGCAGGTTCCATCATGTTCAAATCAGATGTACCAATTTCAACATCTGCTCAACATACCATCAGCTGGCGCGCACTTCAATTTCAGAACAATTGTATGAATAACATTAAGGTAATAATGAAAATAAATTCTAGAAGAATTATAAGTTAAATCATTATAGTGTGCCCCTATAAAGTATGATTAAGCTTATAAAAAATTATACTCCCTCCGATTCATAAAAAATGTCGCTTATTTTGTACTAATTTAGTATAAACTTTATACTAAGTGGGCGACACTTT
This sequence comes from Puccinellia tenuiflora, assembly GCA_012064385.1. Taxonomy (NCBI): domain Eukaryota; kingdom Viridiplantae; phylum Streptophyta; class Magnoliopsida; order Poales; family Poaceae; genus Puccinellia; species Puccinellia tenuiflora. The sequence continues at coordinate 194,686 of QRDG01001725.1, read as the reverse complement.
TTATGGATCGGAGGGAGTACATGTTTCAATGGGTGCTAATCACAACCTTTAAATGCAGTATCTACAAGGTGTACGAAATCTAGTAGGAATTACAATCTTCAGCACAAATCTGTGAACAAGAATCAGGTAATAATCAAATCTAAAAGGTTGTCATGTATCAGAAAACGTCTACAAAATGATATTCGCAGCTGCGTATTACCGTATGGTAGTTATGATCTTGTATTGGTGAGCATTACATTTACACTTTGTTGGGTCAGAAAATCAAATAATAATAAATGCCCAAAGTAAATGTACGATGTTAGGAAATTAGAACATAACATGCATCCGTCATTCAGTAGTTTAAAATATTGGTATGAACTTTAAAAAGGGTAGCATTAAAAAAAAGGTCGACCACGTTTCTACATAGGGGAGTACGGAATAAATTAGACTTAGGAGCCTAGAACATCAATTGATATCTTAAGATCATCTTTAATGCAGTATCTTGTCTCAAATTCATTAACAGCGGTGAATTCTACCCATCCAGATTCTCCCATCTGCTGATGTGAAGTACTCTGCTTCCTTGGCAATATCTTCCTTACCCAACACCATATTGGCATTGCTGTTACGGGGGATGTCAAGAATAATAGTAAAAACCTTGTTGTTTAGAAAATCAAAGTCAAAAAATTTATGATTGAAAAAGTTGTTTTGCGCAAACACCGTAAGAGTCTGCTGTTGCACAAAAAACGCGTCACATGAACAAGTCCTCGTGTATGCGCAGTGCCGAGGGAGATACTCCGCAACTCACACCGCAGGAGGCCGGCTTACAGCGTGATATGCAAAACAGCAAGCTGGCGCTTTTGAAACCAGACGTCCCAGTCGGGAGGGACCACGTCGGAGGAACCGACGACGATTGGATGAACCCGGCCGGACTTGGCCGCTCCGGGGCTTCGTTGTCGATATTCAATGAACTCACGCGAAGTCGCCGAATAACGGAAGCAGGAACAAGGGTTGAGGGTAAAAGGTAGGGTTTGCATTAATTTGTCGATTGTTTGCTTAATTTCAATCGGCCATCAGCTCTCACAAATATATATGAGGCGGCTGGATTAGTCAACCCCGTATTTGGCTTCTCGTGATTTCTGGTATCTTCAAGAATCTTGGGTTTTGTCTTCGCTGGGTTCTGTGTTTGTCGTGTCCCTGGTTTTGCCGGATTTCTGGTTTGTCGGGTCCCTGTCTTAGTCGGGTTCCTGAACTTTGTCGTGTCCTTCCCTCTATGTCGCCAATTCTTCCCAAGGTGAGTCCCTAACCTGTGACCTGCCAAAAACGGGTGCTAATATCTGCAAAATAATTACCTAGATGATGTGAACTATGTTTGACATGGTTAAAGTGTGCAGAAATACAACTCTCGAGGTGCACTAGCTGTATCTCACATCCTATCCCGGTGCGAGAGAGGTCATCCGCCATATCAAGGCACGATGACTCCTCGTCTTCCTCTCCTCTTAGGCCAAATCTGGTCCTATCGGGTAGGAGGGTGGCCTAGGAGTAGAGATAAAAGAAGAACCAACCGATGTTGGGTATATCAGGTCGGCGTTGGTCATTTTCTACCTCCTCTCCGACCAGATATGTTGATGGATAGCGACAGAGCATCTTCAAGAGGTTGGCTCAGGGCGTGTCGATCCGCGGATGGTGTTACTCTCTCAGAACCTGCCATACACGAGGATGACGACAATGATGTACTTACGCCAAGTTGAAGGTATAAATCTTTATGTTACCGGCTGTCGTGTCGATGAAGTAGGGTTTCTCTAGTTCTTTTTATCTTTTATGTTCTGTTTAACTTATTGTCATTGTTGTAATTAGGTTATTTTCATTGTTATGTTTAGGTTAGTTTGAATCTTTTTTTAGATTATTTTCAATCTTCTGTGTAGGTTATTTGGAATCTTCCATGTAGAAATATGTGTTTACATTATTCTATTTAAGGTTATTATGAAGGTGTTTTTATGTTATTGTGAAGGTGTAGTTTATATTATTGTGAATGTTATGTTTAGAACAATTTGATATAGTTATCGATATGATTAATTTGGTCACATGTGTTTTAATATATAACTTCACAATTAGGCCTTATGGCTAACTTAGAACTTGTTTGAAAAGTAAAATTATATTTCGGTGTCATTGCATAACCTGCCCACAATTATTTACTTGCTTGTTGCAAGTAAAAGGCGAAAAACAACCACCGATAGTCAGATGATCTCATTCCATTGATGAGTCTAGTGGTGGTTGTTTTTCAATCAACCAACAAGGCAGCTCAATGTAATGGTTTTGCTTTCTTATTTTTGATTATCTTATTAACACAATTTCATAGAATTAACATAATTCTTTATTTATGTAAACAGGGATACCAATCTATTCCCATTCACGGAGCTCCCCAAACATCCACCCATAACTATTCTGACGTTTCGTCAAATTGTTTGAAATACTAATACTCCCTCCGTCCTAAAAAGAATGTCACAACTTTTTCCATCCACGAGTGTATCTAGACGTGTTTTACATATAGATACATTCATAAATGGAAAAATCTGTGACATCCTTTTCGGGACGGAGGAAGTACTATTTACGTAATAGTGTTTTATGTAGTGTGACACTGTCACACCGATGACGATATATTACGGATATTATAACTGCACCAAGGAGGAGCTCTCTCACAACCGCACTAATTTGAGCCGTCCGATCGTTCCTCACGTCCTCCCGCGTGGGCCGCATGTCCCTCAGATCGCTACTCTGCAGAACAAATCGCACACCTCTCGTTTGATCTCAGACGGACGGTTACGATAGAGCCACGTACGCAGAAACAAAACTGCAGACCTCGGCGATGCCCACCTCCACGCACCACACACTCCTCCCAACCTCTCTCTCGCTCAACCTAGGGAAACCCCTAGGTGCCGCCGCCAAGACCGCCTGCTCGCCCTCCGCCCCCATTGCTCCGCCTTCCCCGATTCTTGTGTGCTAGCCTCTCGCGCTTCTCCCCTGCCCCTACCGTGCCGTCCTGCACCTCTCATCCGCCGCCTCGCCCTCATCCTCCGCTCGGTCCTCCCTCCGGCGTCCTTATGCACCGGACATGAGTGACCTCTACCACGGGCAGGTGGTCAATCTGTTGCTTGGCTTGCGGCACCGAGAGATGGAAGCCAGCATGTGCCCGAAGGCGACGTGCTGACGCCCCTTTCGTGGATCAGACAACAGAAACCACAAGGGTTTCCCCACGCGAGAGTCCCGGCCTGGGGCAGCGGCAGATTAGATTTTGGTGATACAACATAAGAGTACATGAGCAAATGTTGGCCCCGACGGCGAGATTTGTTTTGGTCAACCATCTCACGAGTGGGCTGAATTCGTCAACCAGACTTGTTTTCAACGCATAATTTCAATTCTTCTAAATTCAATTTGTTTACACTAGTCGTCAAGCACCTGCACGGTCTAGCTTCGTTGAAAAACATATTCTAATTAGAGTAAGTTAGAAATTTTGTATGCATACAACTTTGTTGTTTTATGACATCGCAACTACTTGTTACTACTTCAGTTGGTTAATGATTAGATGGATTACTATTTCTCGGTAGCACATGTGACCACACATATTAATCGACGAAAAATGTGTCATATATGTTAGTGTGTGAATTATAAGATATCTTAGTTTTTTTCACGTTGTTATTTCAACCTACTTGGTCCTACAATATGGATGAGGCGTGGCTTGAAAAAACTCCCATGCTGATACTTGATTTCTAAAAATGAATTAAAAATATAGAATTCTATTGATATATCCATGCATCACCCTGGCATGTACATATTTCAGCATGCTTCATTTTTAATGAATGGCAACTTACCTTAGGAATCTGTTTTTTTCTGGCTAAATGATCTTATGTCGCAGTAACAATCCGAAATAGTTTCCATCTTATTTATCACGTAGTAGTGAGTAAGAGTACGCCAACACCTTACTTGGACAGTACCAAATTGGACAATTTAGCTGGTCATACATGTATTCTACTTATAAAGATCAAGTTTGTATAGTTTAATCTATATTAACTTATCTCACAAAATGGAGCTTAGATTACCGTTGGACACCAACTAATTAGAGAAACCATTGACATGATAACCGAGAACCATTTTCTAATTGCTGCCATAAAAATTGTTGTTTCATTTGAAGGGAACAATTGAAGAAAAAATATTTACTTACATTACAGAATGTGCAATGATGCATAGTATAGATAGAAGATACACCGTTAATCCTTGATCTTCTGTCCTTTAGCTCCAGTGCATATATGAGGAAACTGCTGAAGTATAAACTTAACATCAAGTATTTGGACAATAAAGATATATAAGAGATTATCCAAATTAGGATTCATTCTAAAAGAAAAGAAAACAGAATCAAGATGTCCCGAAAGTAGGTTGTCGAGGAAAATATCATTTAAGAAATCGGATTTGGTAATTCTCAATCGTCTGAGAATTAGTTAAATCTCAGTCGAGTCATTGACCATTAGATCTGTGCATACGATTCGTGTGTTACGTCGTTCTTTTCTGTCATCGGACAGCCGCTGACCGCTGCCGTACCTACGGGTAGGAGTTATCTGGGCCTATTCTTTCTATTTTTGTTTGCCGAGCTAGGCTCTGTATGTGGGCTTTTTTTTTTCTTTTTTGTCTTTTTATATTACTGGCTATTTTGTTACGTGTCTTTTTTTTTTTTTCTGTACGTGTCTTTATGTTGTGCTTAGTAAATAAAATTTTTATCCTTTTTATGGATGGCAGGTGACTTATTTTGTGTTGAACCCGATGGTTTGTTTTTTTTCTTCAAAATATGTATATAACTTCTTTCACTTTTGTAGCTTTTTTATACAACATTTTCGCTCCTCCTTTTCCACTTTTAGTTGAAAAGTTTTTTCTTTTGGATTGCTAATTGTTAGTCGTCCGAGAATAAGTTAAGATCTCAACATTACAACTGAATTTTCAGTTGCATGACGTGTGAAACTGGTGTAGACTAGTCGCAACCCATACGAAACTAGGTGTCCGCTTACACCCTGTGTGTAACTATGGTGGGCTAGTCGCAATTTGTGTGCAACTCGTGTAGGCTAGTCGCAACCTGTGTGCAACACGTGTAGGCTAGTCGCAACCCATAAGTAACTAGGTATCTGCTTACACCGAGTGTGTAACTGGGTTGGGCTAGTTGCATCACGTGTTCAACTGGTGTAGGCTAGTCGTAGCTTGTACGTAACTATGTGCCCGTTTACATCCCGTGCGCAACTGGGTTGGACAAGTTGCAATCTGTGTGCAACTGAAGGCTAGTCGCAACCCATGTGCAATTAGGTGCCCGCTTACACCCTGTGTGCAACTAGGGGTTAATGGCAACCCATGCATAGTTTTGTGCCTGCTTACATCCCGTGTGCAATTAGGGTGGGCTACTCACAACATGTGCGCCACTGGGGGCTAGTTGCAACTCATACGTAACTCGGTGCCTGATTTACACTCCGTGTGTAGTTATGGTGGTTTAGTTGTGCCCCGCATGTAACTGTGGTGGGCTAGTCACACGACATAAGCAACTAGAATAGGTTAGTCCACTAGTAGAAAAACACCCTTTCGGACGCTGCCGAATTTACATTCGGCCCGGTTGACTGATAAACCGGGACCAATGCCTGGCATTGGTCCCGGTTCGAGCTGCCAGGGGCCCGTGGAGCATTGGTCCCGGTTCGGTTGGGGGCATTCGTCCCGGTTCGTGGCACGAACCGGGACCAAAGCTTCGCGGAGGCTTTGGTCCCGGTTGGTGCCACGAACCGGGACGAATGCCCGAGCTTTGGTCCCGGTTCGTGCCACGAACCGGGACGAATGCCCCTCCCCTGCCTATATAACGTAACCCCACCCCCGTCTTCTTCTCTACTCTGTTATTTTTTTTGCTCGGATTGGTGGGAAGTGGGTGCTAGTTTTTATTTCCTTTGCCACGCACAAGATGTGTTCGATGAAATGCCCGAGCCACACTTAAGTTCACACAAAATGATATCCTCGACCGAGGTTAGCAACTTTATCCTTCTCATCTATAATTGATACAGAAATATTGCATGTGTCGATGTACGGTGGTCATTTCAGTATTCAATATGTTATTCTAATTGTATTTGATAAACTTAATTATATGATATGCAGATGGATGAACGGCAGCGATGGATGTACAGCGACCGACGCAGTTCTGATTTTATTACAGGCCTGCATAAATTTATCCATGTGGCTGAGGCAAACAAATATGATGGTTTTATACCTTGTCCATGTGTGGACTGTCGGAACGTTAAGGAGCACTCTTCGTCGAGAACCATTCAAGGCCACCTGCTTCGGAGAGGTTTCATGCCCAGCTATAATTGTTGGACCAAGCACGGAGAAAGAGGGGTTATGATGGAAGACGATGAAGAAGAAAATGATGATGAGAACTATCGTATGTTCTCTGAAGAATACGGTGATACTGCGATGGAAGACAATGAAGAAGAAGGTGGTGAAGAACAACGGACGCCAGATGAGCATGCTGATGGTCTTGGTCGGGTCATTTCCGATGTACAACGAGAATGCGATACAGAAAAGTAGAAGCTGAAGTTGGAGGCCATGCTAGAGGATCACAAAAATTTGTTGTACCCAAATTGCGAAGATGGCAGCACAAAGCTCGGTACCACACTGGAATTGCTGAAATGGAAGGCAGAGACTGGTTTATCTGACAAGGGATTTGAAAAGTTACTGAAAATAATGAAGCCAAAGTTTCCAAAGGATAACGAACTGCCCGAGACTACGTACGAAGCAAAGAAGGCTATCTGCCCTCTAGGATTAGATGTGCAGAAGATACATGCATGCATCAATGACTGCATCCTTTACCGCGGTGAGGAGTATGAGAATTTGGATGCATGTCCGGTATGCAATGCACTGCGATACAAGATCAGACAAGATGATCCTGGTGATGTTGAGGGCGATGACGAGCCCGTCAGGAAGAAGATTCCTGCTAAGGTTATGTGGTATGCTCCTATAATACCACGGTTGAAACGTCTGTTCAGAAACAAAGAGCATGCCATGTTGTTGCGATGGCACAAAGAAGAGCGTAAGAAAGACGGGAAGTTGAGACACCCCGCCGATGGGTCTCAATGGAGAAAAATCGAGAGAGAGTTCCCGGACTTTGCAGGTGAAGCAAGTAACTTATGGTTTGGTCTAAGTACAGACGGCATGAATCCTTTTGGGGAGCAGAGCTGCAGTCACAGCACCTGGCCCGTGACTCTATGTATCTACAACCTTCCTCCTTGGTTGTGCATGAAGCGGAAGTTCATTATGATGCCAGTTCTCATCCAAGGCCCGAAGCAACCCGGCAACGACATTGATGTGTACCTAAGGCCATTAGTTGATGAACTTTTGCAGTTGTGGGCCATACCAGGTGTACGTGTGTGGGATGAGCACAAACAGATGGAATTTGACCTACGAGCGTTGCTGTTCGTAACCATCAATGATTGGCCTGCTCTTAGTAACATTTCAGGACAGTCAAACAAGGGATACAACGCATGCACGCACTGTTTATATAAGACTAAAGGTACATATTTGGAAAAATGTAAGAAGGTCGTGTACCTGGGGTGTCGTCAATTTCTTTCAGGCAGTCACCCCGTAAGAAAGAAAGGCAAGCATTTCAATGGTGAGGCAGATCACCGGAAGAAGCCTAAGCTCCCTGATGGTGATGTTATATTTGGTATGGTCAAGGACATAGAAGTAATCTTTGGAAAGGGTCCTGGCGGTCATTCTGTTCCGAAAGATGTCGCTACCGGACACGCGCCTATGTGGAAGAAGAAATCTATATTTTGGGAGCTACCCAATTGGAAAGTCCTAGAGGTCCGGTCTTCAATCGACGTGATGCACGTGACAAAGAATATTTGCGTAAACCTGCTAGGCTTCCTCGGCGTGTATGGGAAGACAAAAGATACACCGGAAGCAAGGGAGGACCAGCAGCGTATGAAAGACCCAAACAACAAGCATACAGATAAAGAGCGTCATTACTTAAGCAGCTACGCTCTTACGAAAGCAGAGAAGGAAATATTTTTTGAGTGCCTGAGCAGTATCAAGGTCCCGGCTGGCTTCTCGTCAAATATAAAGGGAATAATAAATATGGCAGATACAAAATTCCAAAACCTGAAGTCTCATGATTGCCACGTGATTATGACGCAGTTGCTTCCGATTGCATTGAGGGGGCTTCTATCGGAAAATGTTCGAGTACCCATTGTGAAGTTATGTGCATTTCTCAATGCAATATCTCAGAAGGTAATCGATCCAGAAAGTCTGACAAGGTTACAGAAGGATGTGGCCCAATGTCTTGTTAGTTTTGAGTTGGTGTTCCCCCCATCATTTTTCAGTATTATGACGCATCTCCTGGTTCACCTAGTCGACGAGATTGCAATTCTCGGTCCTGTATTTCTACACAATATGTTCCCTTTCGAGAGGTTCATGGGAGTCTTGAAGAAATATGTTCGTAATCGTGCTAGGCCAGAAGGAAGCATCTCCAAAGGCTATGGAACAGAGGAGGTCATTGAGTTTTGTGTTGACTTTATTCCTGACATTAAGTCGATTGGTCTTCCTGAATCGCGGCATGAGGGGAGACTTAGTGGAAAAGACACGCTAGGAAAGAAAGCAATGATATGTAGGGACGAGCATTCTTTCACTCAAGCACACTACACAGTTCTACAAAGTTCCACCTTCGTGGCTCCGTATATCGAGGTACACAAGAATAGTGTACGCTCGAAAAACCCAGGGAAGCCTGACTCCTGGATTAAACAAAAACACATGGAGACTTTCGGCAGTTGGTTGCGATTACATCTCATGAATGACACCGATGTTGGAGATCAACTCTACTTATTGGCCGCGTCACCATCTTCGACTGTATTGACTTTCCAAGGGTACGAGATAAATGGGAATACATTTTACACGATTGCCCAAGATAAAAAAAGTACCAACCAAAACAGTGGTGTTCGCTTTGATGCAACAGACGAGAATGGACAAAAGGACACATACTATGGTTACATAGAGGAGATATGGGAACTTGACTATGGACCTACTTTTAAGGTCCCTTTGTTTCGGTGCAGTTGGGTCAACATGAATGGAGAAGGGGTAAAGGTAGACCAGCTGTACGGAATGACAACAGTGGATCTCAAGAATCTTGCGTACAGAGACGAACCATTCGTCCTAGCCAATGATGTGGCTCAGGTTTTCTATGTAAAGGACATGAGCTCCAGGCCGAAAAAAAGAAAAGATAAGGAAAGAAATACAGCACACGGTGAGCCAAAGCGTCACATAGTTCTTTCAGGAAAAAGAAACATCGTGGGAGTCGAGGACAAGACAGACATGTCAGCAGACTATAATAAGTTTGATGAAATTCCTCCATTCACAGTGAAAACTGACCCAAGCATCCCGTTACATAATGAAGAAACTCCATGGTTACGGCCGAAGAAGCGATCATGATCTAAGTATGAGTGTAATAGTATATAAAACAATTTATGTATGAGTGTTCTCAAAACCTTTTTATGTATGAGTGTTGACAAAAACTGGTGAGAAGTTCGTGTACAAAACACACTGGTGAGAAGTTCGTGTACAAAACACACGGTATGAGTGTTGACAAAAACTGGTGAGAAGTTCGTGTCCAACAGCGTCGTTGTGTTGTCCTTATTCACCGACCTACAGGAGGTGGCTCCAATGGCTGGCCGGTGAATAAGGACAAACACAATAATGCCAGGGAACATGCCAGCAGGTAGGCTAAATCTAACCATTGGGTTCGGTGGCAAAGGTAGACGCTCGTTGTGTGCCGTTCGCTGCAGGGACGTCGCTATTTATAGGCGATTAGAAGGTGTACCTGTGGATGAGGAGGGAGTGCAGATCCAACAGCTCACAAGCCCTCAAAAGAAACACACCCCTGATCCAATGGCTCACAAGCGCTTGAAAGAAACACACGATCCGTGTGCTTCTTTAGGTCCGGTTGGTACCCCCAACCGGGACGAAAGGGTAGGCCTATAGTCCCGGTTGGTGCCTCCAACCGGGACGAAAGACCCTTTGGTCCCGGTTGGTAACACGAACCGGTACTAAAAGGCCCTGATCCAACAGCTCACAAGCGCTTGAAAGAAACACACGATCCGTGTGCACACGATCCAACAGCTCACAAGCACTCGAAAGAAACACAACTCTGATCCAACGGCTCACAAGCGCTCGAAGGAAACACACGATCCGTGTGCTTCTTCCACCGCTTTCCGCCTTCGTCTTCCCGCAATTTCTCACTATATATATCACATCTAAACTCATATCTGCAACCTCATCACTCTTCCATGGCTTCCACCGTACTAACCTACCGTCAGGCGGAGGAGCTTTCCGCCTCGAACTACCCCTGCCCGCCCGGCTACCGCGTCCCCGCCGGCTGGAGGCTGAGCGCCGGAGGCGTGCCGGTCCCTCCTGTCCCTCAAGGTGTGGCGCGCCGGGCGGCCATCACGAACCACTACTACCTCGAGCTCACACCGGAGCAGCGGATGGATCCGGGCTGGCATCCCGACTACCGCCCGACTTGGGAAGCCTTCTTCATCAATCGGCGTGAGAGGGCGCTCGCCAGGTACGAGGGGGATGGCCCTCCTCCTTCGGACTTCAACGAGGCCGGCTGTCAGCTGTGGTGGGCTGGCCGGACTCTCCAGGGCGTTATGAACTACATCATGGCTGGCGATAACCCCCGCCTACGCTACCCTAACATGCAGTCCGGGGGTGCTCACCCGTCGAGGTTCGAGCCACGAGCGCCGTATGAGTACGATGACAGCGACGACGACGATGACGGCGACTACGAGTACGAGTATTATAGGCCTAGGCAGGAGTATGACTAAGATTGTTAGGACAACTGATCCACTGTTGTCATTCTGTACCGTATCAAATACACCGTCGAAGTTAGTTTCAGAGTATGTGATCACCATTGCAGTTCTCTTTTATGTGATCATAGTTTAGGTTACTACTTGCTTTTGAAAACTATCGACTTCCGGATATGTATGTGATATTCATGCATATGTATGCAAAATATTTGGGATCCACTGTTGTCATTCTGTACCGTATCCGGTCGATTACCTGAAGGATCCACTGTTGCCATTATGTACTGTTTAGTGACATATGAATTAAATCAATAGATATGAATTAATTCAATAGATATAAATTAATTCAATAGATATAAATTAAATAAATAGATAGATTACATTTTTATCAACAATTTGATATATTATTTGCATTTTTCTGATAAACAGATCAAAAGATATTGAATTTATAAGTTCAATGAATTAATTAAGTTCACATTCCAAAAAATTTACTTAAATGAATTCACCTCTAATCTTAAAAAAATGACAAAATGGTTAATAGTTTGTATAGATAGAATAATTATTATAGAAAACAGAAAATGGTTTTGAATTATTTATTCAAATTTAAACACTTTTCATGTTGAAAGTCTTTTCAAATTCGAAACCATTTGAAATTCATATTCAAACACCTTAATAAGAATAAAAAAGGCGGGAACAACATTCAGAACTGAAAAGTTTGAAATAAAATTGAATTTTCAGGGCATTGGTCCCGGTTCATGCCACGAACCGGGACCAAAGGGTATTTTCGCGCGCCTTTTCGGTGCCGGACCTTTCGTCCCGGTTGGTGCCACCAACCGGACCTAAAGACCCTTTGGTCCCGGTTGGTGGCACCAACCGGGACGAAAGGTCCTTTGTTTAACTGCCCTCGCTCTGTTCTTCTCCCCCAAATCCTCATTCGCGACTAAGGACCGGAGCGCTCAGAATCCACATCCCTGCCGTCAGGCTGTCGAATTTCCGCGCCGCCGCTCTCCGTCGTTTGCTCCTCCGGCGCCCGCTCCGTGCCGTCCTCCGCCGCCCGCTTCTCCGGCCGCTCCTCCGCCGGCCTCCACGGACCTCCTCCGCCACGCGAGCCCGGCCCTCCTCGGTCCGCCGCCGCTCGAGCTCCTCCGGCCTCCTCCCCCGTCGTCGATTGTCGCCGTCCTTCTTCCCCGTCACCGTCGCCGTCCTCAAGGTGAGCCGGGGCTACCGGCCTCCTCCCCCCTCCCCCCACCGCGCCGGGCTATACCTCTCCTCCCCACCGCGCCAGGCTACCTCTCCTCCCCCGTAGTGCATTAGTTAGTGTAGGTTAGTTAGTGCATTAGGTTAGGAAAAATATTTAGTTCGTTAGTTTTAGAAAAAATATTTAGTTAGTTAGTGCATTAATTTTAGAAATATTTAGTTAGTTAGTTTTAGAAAAAAATAGCTAGTGTATATACGAATTAATCTTCCTCTGCCAAAGTTAGGGTTAGGGTTTAGGAAAATGCAAATTGTTATTGTTAATGTTATTTAAAAAATACCAAAGTTAGTTCTTTAATTTAGTTAGTTAGTTTATTTTTAGTTAGTAAGTTAGTAATTTAAATTATTAGTTAGTAATTTTTGTTAGTTAGTGCATTAGTAATTTTAGTTAGTTAGTTTTAAAAATTACTAATTAGTGTAGTAAATTTAGAAGAGTTAGCAAATTTAGCAAAGTTAATTTCTTTAACAAAGTTTGGAAATTTAGCAAAGCAATGTTATTTGATCGTGTTAGCAAAGTTAGAAATCAAAATTAATACTCCATAATTAGTTGCAATATTGTTGTTAAGAACTATTTGTTACTCCATAGTTAGTTAGTTTTAGTTAGTAATTTAAATTAGTTAGTAGTTTAAATTAGTTAGTAATTTAAATTAGTTAGTAGTATAAATTAGGTGTGTAGTTTAGGTACATTTTTGTGTTGTTTTTGTAGTGTAGGAAATTTAGTGGTAGGTAATTTAGTGTTAGAAATTTAGTGTTAGAAATTTAGTGTTAGGAAATTTAGTGTTAGAAATTTATTAGAAATGTTATTAGAAAAATTTGCTAAGTCAATTTGGAATGATTTAGTGGTAGCTGATTTTGCTGTTTTTTATGAGCCGAAAGAAATAATGTAGTCTTCTTGGCTGATTTGGAATGATTTAATGGCTTTGACATATGAGGTTTCAGATGTAAAACCACGTTCCCTATGCTTAGGCTTCATATTTATTTATGATTTTAGGCTTCATATTTGTATAAAGAAATATTTATTTATGATTTTAGGCTTCGTATTTGTATAAATAAATATTTATTTATGATTTTAGGCTTCATATTATTACTACAAGTTTTCTGAACGACACGGCTCCGAAAATAACTTTCCTACTTTGCAGAAACTATGGAACCACACGGCAGAGATGAAATTCAGGAAAATATCCTCGAGGATATAATCTGCGGCGATGATGAAACAAGTCACTTTCTGAACGACTCCGGTGAGGGGGATGAGTCTCTCAACGCCTGGAAAGAGGCCGAACTCGGCATCTCCGATGAGGGAGAAGCTGACAAGGCAGAAGCCGGCAGCTCCGGTGCAACATTGATTATTACAAACTCCGACGAGGTGCATATATATTTATATTAATTAATTTAGCCTCTGTTGTCCATATACACATATTAACGGTCTTTCTTCTTTTAGCCATCCGGATCGAGCAAATCCTCTGTGAGGACGAAAAGAGGCCCAACCAAAAAGTTGCAGGACAATGTCCGCTACAGGATCGAAGAAGTCGCTGCAGACGGCGAACCCATTGCTCCAATTGATGTTAGACAAAAATTTGTGAAGCAATGCGGTGTTATTGTTAGGGACTACGTCCCGATCACCATCCGAGAATGGAATAAGCCAAGGGATCCTAAAGTTAGCTATATCGGCCCCGAAGGCAAAAGACGCCTTTTTCAAAAGGTCATGGTTAATTTCACATTGCCGTTGCCAAAGGTGGATCCAGAGGAGGGGGAGCCAGATGAGGAGGAGATGGATGCCCGAAAAAAAGCTCTAGTAGATAAAGTCAAGGCGTGGGCTCTTAAGAAGATGGCCGAGCTATTCAACAAATTTAAGAACAGATTGTACACCGACTTCATCTTGAAAGATAAAACTCCAGATTTCGATCACGGGTATTAGAAGATAAGAGACTACTGGGAAGATTTTGTGAATTACAAGAAATCAGAGGAAGCTCAGTTAAAGTCTACAGTAAACAAGGCAAATGCTGCTAAAAAGAAGTACCACCATACTATGGGGGCTGCTGGCTACGCCTGTTCCATGCCTAAGTGGGACAAACTTGAGGCCGACCTGCTGGCTAAAGGGATCGTTCCAGAGCCTATAAAAGAAGGATGGACCGAACGGACAAGAAATTGGTTTTACGGGCATGGGGGCACATTGGACGCAGAAGGAAAGTGCATATATACCAGAAGACACAAGGATAATCCCCTACTACCCATCGAAGAAATTAGGAAAGCATACAAGGATGTTGAAGAGGGACGGTTCTGTCCCGATAGAGAGGATGACGAGCTTTCACGCGCCATTGGGAATAAAGAACATGAGGGACGAACACGAGGCACCAAAGGCTCCAAGCCGTGGAAACATGGGTTTCCCGTGGAAAGGAAAATATTTCCCGATAAAAGTCATCAGAGGAGAAAGGAAAGGGAGGCAAGGGAAGCAATCGCTGCTGCAGACCGGCTGCGTAATATAGAAGAAACAATTAAGCGGCAGCAGGATCAAATGAAGCGGCAGCAGGATCAAATTAACGAACTTAGCCAGCAAGGCACTGCCGGCCTATCTCAGCAGCACGTTGTAGAAGCTGCAGTCGATGCTACCGACCCATCATATCGGAAAAGCAGTGTGGCTTCGAGCATGGTCCCGGCACGTGATGATGATGCACTGACGACGGATGCTCTTCGTCGCTACCCAGTGGATGATATCACGGAGAGCACACCTTGTGAGCTACATGTGAAAGTGTTCAACATAACCATGAAGGTGGCGGTCGGCTATGCCGTACCAATTGGACCTACACCAACTTTCCATTGCTCCCCGGTTCCTCATGGCTACACTATTGTCGGGGTCGATGAAGTTAGTAAAGGATTTGAGGAGCTGAAGCTGGAACACCCTGCAGGTGAAGATGGGGAGGTGGTTGAACTTGGAGAAGCCAAGAAAGGGACTATTCTATGGCCAAAGGAATTCATCGTGCTTCCAAATTGGCTGCCTCCGCCGCCTCACCACTCTCCACCACCTCCGCCGCCTCACCACTCTCCACCGCCACCGCCTCACCACTCTCCACCGCCTCAGGCGCCGTCTCCGCCGCCTCACCACTCTCCACCGCCGCCGCCTCAGGCGCCGTCTCCGCCGCCTCACCAGTCTCCAGAGCAGCCGTCTTCGCCGCCGCGTCAGTCGTCTCCGCCGCCGCGTAAGTCTTCTCCGGCGCCACGTGTGGGTACTCTGGGGTTTGATAAAAACCGATCACCGAAACCTTCAAGGTCACCCCTCCCAAAAGTACCTCATAAGAATCTTGCCAAGAGACCTTATGACTATACGGTGGAGGAAAATAAGGCGATCGCAAAAGGGGAAACGGATAAGTGGTTTGCTAACTTGAAGGTAAAGAAGGCGAAAGCGCCAGAGTTCCCCGACACCCCAGAAGAACATGCCGCTGTCGTGAAAATGCTGAAAAATCTGGCCCAACCCCCGCCAAAGCTGACACCAGACTATGACCGCTCTATTCTCAAGTCGGTTCGGGCAAATAAACAGCGGTCGAAGAGTATTAGTGCAAGCCGGAAGACAGTTGCCCAGCTAGGAGAACAACAAAAACAATCGTGCCCCCCGCTCAAAGTGTTTTCCGATACCAAGGTGGGGTCGAGCAAACCTGCGGTCGGCATCGATCCTGAGTTTGTTGCAATGTACGGAGAAGCAGCCGCTGCTTACGGCTTGTCTATTGCTCAGTACTTAGACCAATTACAATTCCACGAAGAAATAGTTCCAAAATACACATACCGGCACGGGCATCCTCTCGTCAAATCTCAGTTAGTCAAAGATCTACCAACAAAAATGCGAAGATTGCATAGTTGATACATGGCAGCCTCAAAGAAAGGGGAAAATTGGATCTACGTGGGATATAAGAACGAGCATTACGGGCATGGAGATGACCACGTAATGATTGAATTTTGTGAATTATTTCAGTTATACCAACAAGAAGCCCTTGACAAAGCTATCATCAGCGCCTATTGTCTGTAAGTATTATTTCTGTAGTTAAGTCTCTACCTAGCTCACCTCGTTCATTGCATTTATAATTATCTTACTTATCACTATATTAATTATTCAGAATGAAGATTCTCGAATGCAAAAGAGGACAAATCTATGACATTGGGTTCGTTGATCCAAATACCGTTCATGAAAAAAGTCTCCTTGATTTTTACGACCAAACCGAGAATAACTTGGTAAATGCGTTACGGTTCAACGAAATCAAAAGAGAAATATTATTTCCTTACAACTTCAAGTAAGTGTTACTGTCTTCTACATATTTTATTTCGCTTAATTTCTCGATGTTAAGTGTATAATTGATGACTTATGCGTGCGCAGCTTCCACTTTATTCTGCTAATCATTATGCCTGACAAAGGAGTAGTACAAGTCATGGACTCCTTACATAAACCCCTTGAGAAGTGGGCGGACATGCAGGAATGCCTCCAGAGGTAATTTCAATCATTATGGCATTATCGGCAACTTTCCGTTCATTTACTGATAGCAAGTAATTAATATATAACTCCTTTATTCATTTTCTTTGCCGGGCAGGGCTTGGAAACGATTCACCGCCAGGGCTAGGGGTGAATGGGCGAAGGAGCTTACATTTAAACCAATAAATGTAATTAGTACTATCTAGATCCGCGCATCTCTTTAATTCTAGTTCAATACCATTACCATTCTTCATTATTATTTTGATTGAACTTTGTTCCCGTAAAGTGTTTGAGCCAGGGAAGTGGGAATCATTTATGTGGATACTACGTCTGCGAGTTCATTCGTCAGACGTGCTGTGAGAAGGGCAGAATCTTAGAACAACTTCAAGTGCGTATGCAATATTCATAATCTTAGTTTATTGCCATCAATTCTGTTTACTTTCATTCATATATATTGACCCTTTTTTAATTAGATCGAACGGTTGCGGGATGGCCTTCTACCACACGATCGCATACGAGCAATTCAAGAGGAATTTGCCGGATTCTTACTTGCAGAGGTCCTAGCTCCGAAAGGAGAATACTACTGTAAGGTTGAAATTAAATAGGGAGAGTGTAAAAGAGATGTATATATGTAGGACGACGAATGAGATGTGTGTAATATATATATTCGTGGCGATGATGTGTAATAGTGGTTCCTCTTATTTAACTAGTAGTGGCATTTTTGTAGTTCTAAGAAATATTTAATTTAAGTTTTTTAAACATGCATGCATTTTTCATAATCAAATAGGTCTTATTTTTCTGAACATTTTGGTATTTTATTCATATTTTTATGAATTATAGAATAAGCATTATTTATTTTATAAATTTAAACAATTTTCTGAAATTTTTGGAAAAAGTAAAATCTGACGGGACAATAGTCCCGGCTTTCATCCCGGTTCGTAATACGAACCGGGACGAAAGACTCCGCCCCTGCTGCCTGTGGCCGGGCCACGTGCCCCCCCCCCCCATTTGTCCCGGTTGGTGTCCCAACCGGGACGAGCATTCGTCCCGATTGGATTGTCCCGGTTGGGGAACCGGGACCAATGGCCCAAACCAACCGGGACAAAAGGCTATTTTTCTACTAGTGGTCGCATGATATATGCAACTAGGATGGGCTAATCGCAATCTGTGTGTAACTTATCGTCTCAGTTTCACCGTATGTGTAACTAGGTGGGCAGTTGCGCCATGCATGCAACACATTTGTTGCCAACTCCATTTATGAGTATATTTTTTGTAAAAAAAATATTCAGTTCTGTATTTTTCATGCAAGTATGGTTTTGTGTTGCTTCAGCGTATGGAATTCCATAATGAAATGTTTTCGAGCATGCGTTGTAGCACTTATCAGTTTTCGAAAAAAAAATCGTTTTGAAGGAGACACCCGTATGATTGATCAAGCTGAGATCTAGACGGGCTGATGTATTTCTGTGGGCCGTGTCCTGGCCGGCCGGTGATAAGCTGCAAATTGCAGCTACATGCGCCATGCCATTGGCAGTGCCCCAAGCATCTCAAAAACAGATTAACTACTAATTCCTAATCCAGCATACACCTACGGTCGACTGAGATTTAAGTAAATCTCAGTCAACTTAGACCTAGCTAGTCCCGCTATAGCACCTATCACTACAGACCAAACTTAAAGCCATATACCTATATCTGGTGTTACGTGAGCACGATTGATTATTACTATTGCGCATCCTCTTATGAAGGTCACTATGAATATATAACACACTGATAAGATGCCACAAAAGAGGTACGTAGACAAAGTAACTATGTAGTAGGACGTCCCAACACAATTCCCTCATTCAGATATACAGACTTGATGCAAATGCTCTAATTATGTCATCTTCACTCCCGACCAAGTACTAAATCGGAAAAATATGAGAATTGTATTAGACGATGCAAGTTGAAAAAGTGACTCTGTTTGGTGTAAGAGAATGAGGTCAGGTGTACATAAAAAAGGGAAGAACACCAATTACTGCGAATATAGTTGACAATTTTGTATACATATCAAAATTGCCATTCCAAATTATGGATAAAGTTTTCCTCCTTCTCATGTAAATAAAAAACTTAAAACTCCTTGCAGGTGAGAAAAATGTTAGCATATCCACTGATTCCAATCTAGGTGGGTTCCCTACTATTGGTTCTCATCGGTAGCCCCTGTGCTGTAAAATCTGGAAAACAATACAGATAAAATAGGTTGATAATATAAATAGAAAAAAAAAATCAAGTTAAGGTACTGAAACTAAGCTCACATCTACATGTAGAATAAAAAAGGAAGTTAAGTGATAAGCACTTTTAGGGATAACATCTGAATTAAATCCTCAGTTTATTCTATTCTGCCACCAAAAAAATGTAGATACATTGAAATTTTACTAATAGTGAATTACCGAGAGCACATTAAGAAGTACGTATCATAAAGCACATGGTGGCAGCTGGCAAAGGGAGTACATATAGTTATATGATAGGTCTAAAATTTAAGCACTAAGTATATAATAGGAAGTAGCAAATTATGTGGTATATTTTAAATCCATTGCCACTGGCATCTTAGGAATTAGTCATTAGGAAGATGTACATTAGCTTTAAAATTCATCGAGACCAAGTGCACACATGTTTTCAAGATCCTAGATGCTTTTATGGAAATTTAAAGGAATTATCAGTCAGTTAATTAGAGATTTGTTTACTCTGTTCTTGCATGCCTTTACTGTCATACCTACTGTTCAAATGTTCTCTTAGATACATATTGGCACAATATCGTGACAATAACTATGCAGATAAGATTAATTTTTTCAGAGATGTACAAATAAGATTCAGGTAGGTAAGCGAATAACTTATGTTAGGCGCAATAGGATACTATGGTTTCATGCTGTGAGGCTAATACTCTAAGAGGAATGCTTTTGCATAACCAATTAACCATGACATGGCGGGCTATGTATCAATTATTATGCCAACATAATAGGATAAACCCAAGGTTGGGAAGTAATATGAAAATTCAATCTCTGCATGGCCAAGGAACCTATGCTGCAGTTTCATCTTCCGACGTTGGTGGATGGAGCAGGTGATTGGTCATTCTGTTTTGGATTGATTGGAAAAGGAACATACGTGAGATTGATTGGAAAAAGACGCATCACATACCTGAGATCAGCCATACTAGTACAGGATCTGCACAACCTTGAATAGAGAAACATGCGTACGTTGTATCCTTGGCGAACTCTGCGTCCGGCCGGATCGTGCCAATTTGTGCTGCTGCAGTCACGACGGTTCAGGGCGTGTTTGGTTGCCCACCGCCCATCAAAACGTACTGTTCGAGACGAATTTCGGTCTGTTTGGTGGCCTGGCCCCTTCCGCGAGCCTGCATGCACACGAAACTTAAAGCACTCAGGGTCAGTCCCGAGAGGAACGGCCGAATCGGCCGTTTTTTCAGAGCCACCCTTCCGCAAGGCAAAATCGGGATCCTGGAGCCGAGCTCCTGCAGGCGGGGGAGATGGCGCGCTGCCTCGTGCGTGCGGTCGAAAATGGTGGCGGGAGAAATTGGGCTCACCGCTCTGGATTTACCTCCCCTATTTCGCCCCTCTCCTCTCACCGCCGAAACTCCCGCCACCATTTCCCCCTTTTCGAGCTTCATCGACGACGACCAAGTAAGCGGCGACACGTTCTGCTCCGGTCGGCGGTGGTCAACGGCCGGCGGCGGGGAGCTTCTTCATCGATCTTGGCGATCAGACAGCGGCAGTCGAAGCTACGATGCCTGTAAGCACAGTACAACCCTAGGTCTTTTGCTTCGACCCGTGCTCATGGTTTGGTCTTGTAGCTTAGATCCGTGCTTATGAGTTGTTGTTCTAGCTTAGATCCGTGCTTACGAGTTGCTCATCTAGTTTACATCCGTGCGTATGAATAGGATGATTGCTAGATCAGTTGTGATTGCTAGATTCGTGGTGTTCATGAGCTTAGCTTCGGATCATTCTTAATTGCAGTCAAATCCCTTAGTCCTCTGATCCTTATGTTGGTCCTGACCGGTGTAGGACATGACCACCAAGGAGTTTAGCCAGTCTTTGCTCGAGGGGGAGAGCCAGCTCGCTCTATCTCTTGTACCGGACTCTCAGCCGGAGGAGCTGGTAGATACGCAAGATTTAGATATTTTCATGGTGCCTAAGATGGCTTCAGAGATGGTGCTGCTGCCTGGTCTCGTGGCGGAGAACGGTAAAAGGAGAGCTGCTGGTAAGGACAAGAAGAACAGGATGGAGACGCAAATGAAGTGGTCTGCATTTTTCTCCACCTTCGTGCTGAACAAGATGTGCGAGCTCATCGGCTCCGGGGTCAGGACTGACAAGGGGTTCAAGGAGGTGCATTTCAACATAGTTGCGAAGCTGGTTTTTCAGTTCTCTGGCCAGGAGGTCACCTCTACTCAGATCTATAACCACCTGAGGAAGTGGAGAGTGAGGTGGATCAAGGTGTCAAAGCTGAAGGACCTCAGTGGTGCACATTGGGATGAGGACACTAGCAGCATGTAACAGCCCCAGTTTAGAACCTGAAAATGTGAATAAATTTTCCACTTTTTGCATCTCATGTTTGCATCATGGCATATGTTTAAATTGCTAAAGTTGAGAAACAACACTTGGAAACATATAAAAAGGGGAAGCCAAACTTTCCTCAAACCTCCAACCTATTGAAAGGATCGTATGGGCACCTAGAGGGGTGGGGGGGTGAATAGGTGCTACACCAATTTTTAATTCTTTTTCGATTTTAGGCTTATCACAAAGGTAAATTATCTAGATATGCAACTACGGTGAATTTACCTATATGACAAGCAAACTAAAACAACTAGGCAATTAACGATACAAGTAAAGACAACTAAGGGAAAGAGATAACCGAAAGCGGAAGCACGCGGAGACAAGGATGTATTCCCGAGTTCCTCCTTGTTAAGGGAGTATGTCTCGTTGGAGGGGTGTGAGCTCGCCACAAGAGGCCTACTTAAGATGCCACCAAAGGCCTCACCCTATTCTCCGATGAACCGCACCCGAGGGTTTGGTTCACCTTCCACTATCGGAATCCTTCGAGGCGGAATACGGAGCCTTTACAATGTTTTTGGGGGCACACACCCACAACTTAATTGGGGGCTCCCAAATCAACACATCTGTCACAATTACAACAAGTAGTAAGTACAAGAATTCTAGGGTAACACAATGCTAACCCTAGAAACAAGAATCCTCAAGTGAATGAGGGTGAAATGAAGAACGACATGGTGAAGATGTAGATCTGGGTCTTCTCCTTCAATCCTCCGAATATCAACGCGTTTTGATGGAGGAATTGGGAGATCTATCGATTTTGAGCTCTCAAATATTAGGGTTCATAAATGCTGGACGAGCTAAGCTTCCTGAGGTAGGTGGAGGGGTATTTATACCCCTCTGAAATTTCTGACCGTTGGAAGTCACTTAGACCGGAGACTCCGGCCTAAGTGGGCTGGAGACTCCGGTGCAGGGTCGGAGACTCCGGTCTTCTTCCGGGGTTCCTCCGGACAGACTCCAGAGACGCACCACTCCTTGCACGCTTGGGGAGGGGCCGGAGACTCCGGTGCTGGCGGAGACTCCGCACCCGGGCGGAAACTTTGTCGATGACGTTGAACAGGCCGGAGACTCCGGTCTCCAAGGGCCGGATACTCCGGCCACCCGGAGACTCCGGGCACCCTCCGGTGATACTCCGGAGGGGTATCCATTACCGCACCACATCCTGGCAGAAGGCAGGAAAATCCAGGGGGCCGGAGACTCTGGCCCTGACAGACCGGAGACTCCGGCCAGGGATTGTTCTGCAGCAAATAAACTCAGCCAGTTCTTCCCTTTTTGGTGGTGGATGCTTAGTGTAAAATATGACAAATAACCTGCAGCACTTAGCATCACATTAGATGATCACTAGTGTTGTTAACTAACACACAAAACCAAAGGGTTTAGGAAATGCTCTTTCAATCTCCCCCTTTTTGGTTTTAGATGACAACATTAGGATTTGCAAAACAAAAGGATCATAGGAGGAGGAAACCCACACATAGGAGGAGGATGCCACAAATAAATAAGACATGATATATATTGTAGCGCCCCGACCCTAGAACTATACGGTGGAGCTTTGTGCAACCGGTCATGCTACACAATCAAAGGTTAGTGGGTTTACCAATCCCAGGCCAAAACCTTTGGCAGGTGTGCTCGGAATGGATCATCGACACACAACACCTCGATCATGCCATAAGCTCAGACACAGCTATCAGGTATAGTTAAGAGATCAAGACTTGTGGAACAACTGGCACGTTGCAGATCCTACGACACAAAAATTCATATAGCAACTCATATATGAGAAAGATACAAATATTACACACAAAAGGGTCACAGACCATCAATACAACATGCGGAAGCGAAGTAGTGTTGTCTAGTACAACAAGATGCAAATATGGCCTAAGAGGCCTACAAATAAACATAAACCCAAGCCAGCTTGTTCCACGGTCCCAAGCTGCCACCTGGGAACCCGAACTACTCGTCGACGTCCACGAAGAACCCACCTAGCTGCTCGGTGTCGTCCTCCTCTGAAACAAAGTATAAAGGCAGCAAAGAGAGACTGAGTACGACGTACTCGCAAGTTTAGTAGGGCGATATAGGCCCAATGCTGACGGAGGCACTAAAGCTGTATAATGTAGCTATTTTGCATAAAGCTAGATTTTCATTTAAAAGATATAAAAGACCCATGGCATCGACTACTCAGAATATTTTCTGGAAAAGGGATAAGAGAGTAACATTTTCCTTCGGTTCTCGTCGAACCAAGTAGTACCAAGAATCATCTCTCATCATCACCAAGGCACTCCCCCGAATCACCCTCGAGGAAATGAACCTTTTGCCACACGTTGTAATTGCAAGCTCTAGCTGCCAAATTTTAATTGGGTTAAAGTTGTTTATGATCCCATAAATCCCTTCCCAAGGCGTCCATAACCGTGGACACGGCTTTTCGAAAAGATTAACCCTGCAGGGGTGTACTAAGTTACCCATTGGTACCGTCCGGCTCACCTGATTGGCCCTCTTCCGGGGAAGGCCGGCGAGTGGGCGCGGTTAAACCTTTACCTCGCGTGAGACTATCCTAGAGTCATCTGTGGCGACAGGGCAAGTTTACCCAGCCTATTTCAGCCCCTGTCCCCATCGCCATGACCTAAACACAAATCCTCCGCAACAACTTCTTCTCCACTCACACGCAAATGGAAAATCGAACTAGAGGACCCTTGGATATGCCCGCACAAGTTATTCAGTTAGTAAGGAGCCCATACCCCCACCAATGGCAGCACACTCAAACCTTGAGTCCGAGGACATGAACTCGCACCTAGGGGCAAGAGTGAGGCAAAACACCATCCCCGATGGCAACTCACCCAAGCCTTTTAAGCAAATTAATTAAGTACCAACAACAACCACCATGTCCGAACATTCCATCATCATTCATCAATATGGAAATTAATCAACGGACATAAATAAATAACGACTAAGCATGGCTAAGCATAGCTAAGCAAATAACATCAAAGATATTCTTGTATCCAGCTAACACATCAAACCTAGGGTTTATAGGAGGGGTAACATGTGGTGGTTCATGGGATAAACATGCATTCATAGGATACTCTAATATTGACCAAAATTGATATTGGAATCGCATGCAATATTATGGTGGATAAAATAAGTTTACAAAACAATAGGGTGCTAGATGCCAAGAAGGTTAGGTTATCTGTTGCCTTGCTGCCGGGGCGTGTAGTACGGCTCGTCGGGGTAGGTAGAGGGACCCTCGACATCGGAATCTATCGATACCAAAAATAATAACAAAGGAACAAATAAATCACACGAAGTCAAGGTGCAATGCACAATCACATGATGACATGACAATTTTATGCATAGATATCACCATATAATTTAAATAGCAAAATTAAATGGAGAGCCAAATAATTAGTGCAATTATTTGGAAGCAACCCCATATTTAACTTAATGACCACATTATCTATAAATTATTACATTATTAGAGAAGTGGCTCAAATATGCATGACAAGACATGATTAAGTCGGTTTTGTTCTTCCGATCATTTTGGTACCTTATTTGTGATTTTCCGATTATCGATGATTAAATAGTGAATTAAATAAGTATTCGAATTTAAATCGTTTAATCATTTAAAGAATAACATCAAATAAATATTTGTGGTAATGATGTGATATTAGCATGGTTTGATTGCATTTGAGGTGTTGATCACATTGATATTTTATTCACAAATTTTGGTTGAATATTTATCGAATTATTATTTTTCTTAGGTTCTATTTATACCATTTTAGGAATTCCTAAATAAATAGCAAGAATATAATTTCAAAAGAAAGTTACAATAATTCTAACAAGTAGAGTTTGTTTTCCTGATCATTTTGAAATTTGATTTGTCAAATTTGAATCATTATTTAAAAAGATATGAATTATTCAATTTGGTTTTAAATCTAAAAAGGGAAAAGCATTTCCCAGACAGGCCGGCCTCAAGCCGGCCAGGCCGGGGTGTGACCCGAAGGGTCCGGCCTTTGGCCGGTCCAGGCTGGGCTCCCAGGCTGGGAGGGCGGCCGAAGCCTCCGGCCCCGAGCCGGCCCCGATCGGGCACCAGCCCGAGGCTTCCGGCCTCAGGCCGGCCCAGCTGGGACCTAGGCCGGGCGCTCGGAGACGGTGACGCCGGCGGCAACCGGCGTCGATCGACGGCGGGAGAGGAAGATGGGGAGCGGGGAAAAGAGCTAAAAGGAAGCGGAGCTCACCCTGAACTCTAAGGTGTGGTCGGCGACGGCGCGGAGGGGCGGAATCGACGGGCGCGTGCTCGATGGCACCCGGCCGATTCAAAGGAAGAAGAGGACGCCGGCATTGATTCGGCCGGTCCCGGTCCGATTCCTGGCAAGGGAAGGAAGAGGATGATGCGGTGGTGCTTCCCGTCCGCTTCGATCCGTGCAGGACAGCTCCAAACGGCGGCGTCGAGCGGAGGCGAGCGGCGGCAGAAGGGGAAGCTCGTGGGGGGACAAGGAGAGGAACGGGAAGCAGCTGAGCGGGGGAATGGGTAGGTGGGCGTCCAGGGCGTCGTCTTGACCCTCCGGGGGAGCAGGTGGAGCATGGCCGCGCGGCGGCACGGGCGGCAGCGGCATGGCGCCAGTGCCGCTCGGCACTGTGGAGGAAGAAAGAAAGGAAGCTGACCAGGGGGGGGCCGCTGTCAGGGATTTAAACATTTCCCCATTTCCTTTTTCTGATTTTTAAAAACAGCAGGTTTAGCTATTTAAATAAGCCACTTAAGCAATTTTTGAAAATCTGGGAAAATTCATGTGACCTCCCATTGACCTGTAGAAGCTCCACAAAAAGTTTGGCTTCAAAATAAAAAGTTTTGCACCATATTTGTTCATAGGGTTTTATTTAGGGCATTTTTAATAAACTCCAAATTGGATTTAATTGGAGCACTTAAACAATTCCAAAAATAGTGAAAATATTCATGGAGGCTCCCAATATATTTATGAAGCTCCCCATGATTTTAGTTTGAATTTTGGAATGTTTAACTTGGTTTAAAAAATAGAATTTGAATTAACCAGATTTTGAATTCTCAAGTTTATTTCTTATTTGGCAAAACTTGGACTTTTGAGAATTGGTTCCATCATGTCAATTGGAACTTCCTAACAATTTGGAAGTCCAAGAACAAATTGGTTGACAAGTTAAGCATTTGGATTTGGTGTGAAATCTTGAGAAGGTTTGCTTCCACATTGTAATTGGTTTCAAAGTGAAATGGTTAGACATAGCAATTTCATATGGATGCCATGATGCAAACATGATAAGGAAAAAGTGGATTTTTTTTGGTATTTTTCATTACAAGCTGGGGCTGTTACATATATATGACAAATTCATTTGCAAACCTAAGAGACATGATATAGAGGGGGTTGATATTTGTGTTAACAATCATACCTTGTGTGTGAGAATAAAAGATAATTCCAAAGCACATCTCACCTCACAAATAACTCAACCATAGATAATAACCGATACCAAGTCTCCTCAAGAATAAAACGACAACAAGATCCACATCTCACATAAAAGTAGCAAATAGCAAATAGAGTTCAAAACTTAACACAAGTTCAACACATAATGGGACACAAGCTCTTAAGGAATGATAAAAGCAAATGCTTGTGCCCGACCCATGCAAATCCCACGAACATCCTACTAGAACCATTTCTCCCCCTTTGGCATCGAGACACCAAAAAGGAAGAAAGGCGATGCTAACGGTCCCATGAAGATTGTCGGCACAGTGGAAACCAGGGTACCACGGGCCGGCCTGCCAGGGCCCACAGCATTCTTTAGGAGATTTCGCTAAGGACTAGGCTCTCCAAGCCTGGCGAGCCTCGCGAGGGTTTTTCCTCGCGAGGGACCTCTCCTCCTCGCCGAGGGTTTTTCCTCGCCGAGGGACCACCTCTCCTCGAGAGGGCATCTCGGATGCCACCTACAAATTCTGCTAAGGACCAAGCCGAAAGGCTCGGCGAGGCCTCCGGCCTTGCGAGGGTTCCTTCCCCTCGAAGCTAGCTCCGCCTCCGCGGCAGAGCGCACATGGGCTCTGCACCCTCCGTAGAGTAACGACCGTGCCTGCGCGTGGTGACGGCAGCGCCACAGTTGCCGTTCTTATGTATAAAGGAGTCAACAAAGCTGCACCAAGCAAAGGAGCCCCAAGGATTGCCACTTTGGCGATAAGGAGACCGCCTGCTGCTACGCTCCAGGGGTAACATCACCGGCTCCAGCCCACCATCCTGGTTGGACGGTGGATTTTCCAGCTCTGATGACGCTGCCCCCTGCCGTGGACCGCGTCCATGGACTTTACCTTTATGGTGGACTCTACCTTTATTGTGCACCGCACCTCCTCCTTCGTTGCCATGTGGTAACCCTTCCCGCCAAGATATTTGGGGGAAGAGTTCCGAGACACCTATAAAAGGAGGGGGAGCATGCTCGGGCAAGGGGTTCGACCCTTAGTAGTTCACAATCCTGGAGCTTAGACCAAACCCTAGATCTGAGTTCTGCAGTAGCCATTGTAGCCACCTCGAGCTCGCCAATCTCCCTCTGTACTCAAACCTCTCCAAGCAAGTGCAATACATCCGAGGCAGGATGTAGGGGTTTTACCTCACCTAGAGGGCCCTGAACCTGGGTAATACTGTGTGTTCCTCTCTGCAGTGCCTCCCCGCGACGATCCAGGCGAGCACCGTCGCTGTGGCACGTTGAGGGTTGTTTGACTCCATGTTCAGCCCCTTACTCGATCCTTGTGAGACACACCCAGTTCCTGGGGCAGTTCTCCGACATTTGGCGCGCCAGGTAGGGGGCTGAGGCACGTCTTCACCCTCGACACAGCCATGGCCGGCATCTCTCGCGCCGAACGACTCGCTCGCCGGATGGCTAGCGCCGCCACCGCTCCCGCTGGCAACCCGCGCGGAAGTGCTGCTCCGGAGTGCCACGTCGACCCCGAGCCCCGCGTCGAGCACCCGAGGACGACGACATCGACCACGCCGAGGACGACCTTGGCGAAGAGGAGGCTTCCTCCCTGCACCCGTCGCGGGACCGTGCTGCTTCCTCGCTGGGCCGCCCTGCGCCCAGCCCGGCGACTGCGCTTCTCATGGCGCAGGAGCTGCTGCAGTACTGTCCCACGCCGGAGGCCCAGGAAGCCTGGCTCAACCGCCTTTCCGAGGTCGTCGGTGCCGCTCGTGTTGCCACTCCCGTGCCGTCTCGTTCGCTGGTTCTCTCTGCACGCGCAGGGGACGTGGCGCACGGCGCGCCGCATGCGCCTCCTCGTCACCCCGCGCCCGCTCCAGCTCCACCGGCTCCACCGCAACCTGCTCCAGCCGGGGCTCCTCCTCGCGACAACCGCGCTGCGTCGCACGCGTCGTCGCCGCACGACTGCCAAATCGTGCAGCGGGCCCCGGAGGATGCATGCGTGAGCATCGAGCGCCACCAGGATCGCCACAACCGCGCCGTCCACGACGTCCCCACCGCGGGGCGCCACCTCCGCGCCACCCTCGCCAACGGCCCGGTCACCTACGGCATGACGGCCGCGTTCACTCGCAGCCTCCGTCGCGTCGTCTGGCCGGTCAAGTTCCGGCCGGATCTTCCTCCACGCTACGACGGCAAGAACAACCCCCTGGAGTTCCTGCAGCTCTACACCTTGGCCATCCAGGCCGCCGGGGGCGACGACAAGGTCATGGCGAACTAATTCCCCATGGCCCTCAAGGACTCCGCGTCCTCGTGGCTCACCAACCTCCCCGCCGAGTCCATCAACACCTGGGAGGACCTCTGCCGATGCTTCATCGCCAACTTCAAGGGCACGTACAAGCACGGCCTCACGTACAACGACCTCCGCGCCGTGCGCCAGAAGCCTGGCGAGACCCTCCGCAAGTACATCCAGCGCTTCAGCCAGGTGCGCAACAAGATCCCCAACGCCACCGACGCGCAGGTCATTTTGGCCTTCCAGGCTGGGGTCACGGATGTGCGGATGCTCGAGAAGCTTGGCATCCACGACAAAATCACCACTATTGTCAAGCTCTTTGACTTGGCGGACAAGTGTGCCAAGGCTGAGGAGGGCCGTTTGTTCATCAAGAACGAGCCAGGGGACCCCGCCGAGGGGTCCAAGAAGAAGAAGAAATCCACCGAGAAGCGCAAGACCACTGCGGTCCTCGCGGCTGAGCCTGATGCCAAGCAGCCTCGTGCTGCCACTCCAGCCGCGGACCCCGAGAAGAAAGATGATCGTCCCTTCTGCATCTACCACAACAGGAATTCCCATGCCACCGAGGACTGCTACGACCTCAAGAGGCTTCGCGAGGCTCGCGAGGCTCGTGAGGCTAACGAGCGGCAGCGAGGTCGTGGCGGCCGCGGCGGCTGCGGGGGGCGACGCTGGAACAACAACTACGACGACAACTACCAGCAGAACCCTCAGGCCAACGCCGCCCAGCCCACGAACGACAACCTCCCTGTCGAGACTCCTGAGGGCTACCAGGTGCCTCGCGGGGCCACTTGCATCCTCGGCGGGGCTCAGGCCCTCAGCTCCAACTGCCACTTCAAGAAGCTCGCCCGCGAGGTCGCGGCAGCCCTTCCCGGGGTTGAGGCCTCCAGGGCCCCTCAAGTGGTCCCATTACCCCATCACCTTTGACTCCGGCGACCACCCCAAGTCCACCTCAACTGTTGGCACCATCCCGCTGGTCTGCACTCCCACCATCAACAACATTGCAGTCTCCAAGACGCTCATCGATGGGGGTGCAGGCCTCCACTGTCATCTCTGTCAAGACATTCGAGAAGCTGTAGGTGCCCTACGAGTGGCTCATGCCCTACCAGGCCCTTCTCGGGGGTGACAGAGGGTCTCACCACCCCTTTGGGGCAGGTGAGGCTCGCCGTCACTTTCGGCACTCAGGCCAACTACCGCACCGAGCTGATCGATTTCGACGTCGCGCACATCGGCCTGCCCTACAACGCCATCCTCGGCTACCCCGCCCTCGCCAAGTTCATGGCGGTGACCCACCACGCCTACAACCTCGTCAAGCTCCCTGGCTCGGGTGGCACCATCTTCATCCGCGGCATGGTTTCATACGCCCTGTACACTGCGCAAGCGGCCTACAAGGCTGCCGCGGTGGCGTCACCCACTGACGAGGATGAGGAGACCCTCCCGAGACCCCCCGCGAAGAAGAAGCAGCTGTTCTCTCAGGAGAAGGCCGCGACAAAGCAAGTGCCTCTTGAGGCAAATGGCTCGGGGGCTAGCGTCACCATCGGCGCCAACCTGCCTCCCAAATAGGAAAGCGCGCTCATCGCCTTCCTCAGGGCAAACTCTGACATGTTCGTATGGACACCGTCAGATATGTCCGGAGTATCGAGGGAGGTGATCGAGAACCACTTAGCCGTGTGTCCAAACACACGCCCCGTGAAGCAAAAGGCGCGGCGCCAGGCGCCAGAGAAGCAAGATTTCATCGTCAAGGAAGTTGAAAAGTTGAAGAAAGCCAGCATCATCAAGGAAGTTGTCCATCCCACTTGGCTCGCCAACGGTGTGGTCATCCCCAAGCACACCGGAGGAAGCCGCCTCTGCATCGACTTCACCGACCTCAACAAGGCCTGCCCCAAGGACCCCTATCCCCTCCCGAGGATCGACCAGATCGTGGACTCCACCGCCGGCTGCGCACTCCTCTGTTTTCTGGATGCCTTCTCAGGCTATCACCAGATCAAGATGGCGAAGGAGGATGAGGAGAAGACAACATTTCTCACCCCTTGCGGTGTGTTTTGCTACGTCTGCATGCCCTTCGGCCTGAAGAATGCCGGCGCCACTTTCCAGCGCCTCATGAGGATCGCCTTGGGGGCTCAAATGGGGAGGAATGCAGAGGCCTACGTCGATGACATCGTGGTCAAGACTCGCGAGGAAGACATGCTCATCCAGGACCTCGAGGAGACCTTTGCCAACCTGCGCAAAGTAAACATCAAGATGAACCCCGCCAAGTGCGTCTTCGGGGTCCCTTCAGGCAAGCTCCTCGGGTTCCTGCTGTCTCATCACGGCATCGAGGCAAACCCTGACAAGATCAAGGCCATAGAAGAAATACAGCCTCCTCGTCGCCTCAAGGACATTCAACGCCTAGCGGGATGTATGGCCAGCCTTGGCCGTTTCATCTCCAAGTTCGGCGAGAGGGCGCTGCCATTTTCAAGATCATGAAGAGGTCTGGTCCTTTCAAGTGGACCCCTGAAGCAGCAAAGGCCTTTGAGGACCTGAAGAAATACCTGGCGAGCCCACCCATCATGGTTGCCCCACGCCCTCGCGAGCCTCGGAAGCTGTATCTTGCAGCCACTCCTCAGACGGCAAGCGCGGTCTTGGTGGCTGAAAGGGAAGAGCCAGTCCTCGCCAAGCCCCAGAGCCCCCCGACAAGGAAGCACCCTCGTCAAGCCTCCAGCCTCCTGCCGAGCCTCTACAAGAGGGGCCTCAAGAAAACCTCGACAAGGACTCCACCGAGCCTCGAGAGGAGCCAGCCGCTGCCACACCAACGACTACGCTCGTCGAGCATCCCGTGTACTTCGTCAGCACAGTGCTGCGGGACGCTCGCGAGCGCTACCTCATGCAGCAAAAGCTCCTCTTCTCGCTCCTCAGCGCCTCCAGGAAGCTGCGCCACTACTTCCAGGGTCACCCCATCAAGGTGGTCACCTCGTACCCCCTGGAGCAAGTCCTGCGCAACCCAAACGCAACAGATCACGTCGCAAGCTGGGGCATCGAGCTACAACCTTTCGAGCTGGAGTTTGACACCACAAGGGTCATCAAGGGCAGGGCGCTGGCTGATTTCATGGCCGAATGGACGGACACGCGTGAAGAAGAGCCTCAAGAGGAGGAGGCTACAGCCTCAGGAGGGACGGAACCAAGCCACTGGACCATGCACTTCGACGGCGCCTTCGCGGCCCGGAGTGCAGGGGCTGGTGCTGTCCTCACCTCACCGACAGGCGACAAGCTCTACTACGCCGTCCAGCTATGCTTCAAGGACAACGATAAGGTCTCCAACAACATTGCTGAATATGAAGGCCTCCTCGCCGGGCTCAGAGCTACCATTGCCCTCGGCATCAAGCGCATCCTCATCAAGGGCGACTCTCAGCTCCTCGTCAACTTCTCCAACAAAAGCTACACGCCTAAGGACACCTACATGGTAGCCTACCTTGAAGAGGTACGCAAACTCGAGAAGCACTTCAGGGGCATGGAGCTCAAGCATATCCCACGAGGAGAGAACCAAGAAGCAGATGAACTCGCCAGGCGAGCAGCAAGAAGGGAAGCACAGAAGCCTGGAGTGTTCGAGGAAAGACTCGCCAAGTCCTCCGTCAAGCAACCAGCTGTCAACATGAGCATCAATGAGGAGCTCCCACCAGCCCCATCAAGTGGAGCACCAAACTGCGGGCTGCCCTCAGGCGATCGCTTGCTGATGACCTTGGTACGCCAAGACACTAGTTGGATCGACGAGATCAAGAACTACCTGCAAAACCGAGTCCTCCCCGAAGAAGATGCAGAAGCCGAAAGAGTTGCTCGCCAGGCCAAGTCTTACTGCCTCCACGACGGAGACCTGTACCGTAAGCGCCCCAATGGGGTTGCCTTGCGGTGCGTCCCTGCCGAGGAAGGCCGCCAGCTCATCAACGACATCCACAGCGGAGAGTGCGGCCACCATTCATCCTCACGCACCCTTGCAGGCAAGGTCTTCCGGAGTGGCTTCTACTGGCCTTCAGTGCTTCAAGATGCAGCCGCAATCGTCCAATCCTGCGACGCCTGCCAATTCCACGCCAAGCAGATCCACCAGCTCGCGCAAGGACTCCAAACCATCCCGCTCTCCTGGCCGTTCGCGGTCTGGGGGCTGGACCTCCTGGGACCCTTCCCGCGAGCGCTCGGGGGCTACCGCTACCTCTACGTCGCCATCGACAAATTCACCAAGTGGCCTGAGGTGGAACCCGTGCGCACCATTCCGGCGAAATCAGCGGAGAAGTTCATCAGAAACCTGGTCTGCCGCTTCGGCGTGCCCAACCG
Organism: Puccinellia tenuiflora; assembly: GCA_012064385.1. Classification (NCBI taxonomy): domain Eukaryota; kingdom Viridiplantae; phylum Streptophyta; class Magnoliopsida; order Poales; family Poaceae; genus Puccinellia; species Puccinellia tenuiflora. The sequence continues at coordinate 161,551 of QRDG01001725.1, read as the reverse complement.
CATCATCACCGACAACGGCTCACAATTCATCAGCGGCACCTTCAAGTCCTACTGCGGCAGCCTCGGCGCCCAAATCTGCTACGCCTCAGTGGCGCACCCACGAAGCAACGGGCAGGCTGAGCGAGCCAACGCCGAGGTGCTCAAGGGCCTCAAGACGAGAAGTTTCAACCGCCTCAAGGCCAGCGGCAAGCACTGGATCGATGAGCTCCCCTCGGTGCTCTGGTCCATCCGCACCACGCCAACAAAGCCAACTGGTGAGACGCCGTTCTCCCTCGTCTATGGTGCCGAAGCCGTCCTCCCCAGCGAGATCACCCACGACTCTCCGCGAGTCTTGGCCTTCAAGGAAGCTGAGCAGGACGAACTCCGCAACCATGACCTGCTGCTGCTCGAGGGGCTCCACCGCAATGCGGCCCTGAGAGCGGCAAGGTACCAGCAAGACCTCCGTCGCTACCACAGCCGCCACATCCGCCCGCGCACTCTCGAAGCAGGAGACCTTGTCCTGAGGAGAATCCTCTCCAGGGCAGGCCTCCACAAGCTCTTGCTAATGCGGGAAGGACCCTACAGAGTCGTGCACATCGCCAGGCCTGGCTCTGCGCGGCTCGAGACGGAGGACGGCATCCCTGTCGCCAACCCCTGGAACATCCAGCACATGCGCAAGTTCTACCCTTGACCGTCCTCGACGAGCAATTTTTTGCATCAAGGGAGAGCCTCGCGCCATCATCCTCCCGGAGGAAAAACTTCAGGCTCCCCTCTCTACTATACGTTGTCGTGGGCTGTTCGAGAAGACTCCCAAGCCACCACGCCTCCGCAAGGTGACTTCTTCAAGCACCATGCCTTGGCGAGGTGGATCCCCATGCCCAGCCATGGTGGACCGCAGGCTCTAAAAGCCACCCCCGCATAGGGGCCCCCCTCTCTGAGCTCTCTCTACATGCGTCGCCTCGGGCCGCGAGAGTTTCAGCCACTCCATGTGGAACCCCATGCCTGACATGGCGGAATTTGTATTTCTGGCCACGCCAGTGTAATGAACCTCTGTTTCTGGTCACTTTGAACCTTTGCGCTTCGCGCCAGCTATGTTGTTCCTTTGGTAAGCATTTATGTTATTGTTGTTCATCCTTGCTCGTATGATCCCTTCGGTGTACCTCGCGAGCGGGGGCTGGACATGGTGCCTGTGCCTCGGGAGCATCCCAGCAGCGCCTCAAACCCAAGGAATCCGAGCTCTGAACTCACGGGTCAGCTCTCATGCATGTCAACTCCTAAGGAGCTCTGAACTCATGGACCGGCTCCCGTGCACGTCAACTCACCAAGGACCTTGGTGCCTGTTCTCCTCGCGAGACACACATGAAGGAACCTACGAGCACGCATGAATTATCTAGCTATGTATTGCTTGTGGGTATGCCTATCTGTCCAAACGCAGGAAAGCAGGTTCAAAAACAAGCCTCAGGCAACCTCGAGAGGAAAACGCCTCACGAGGGAACCAACACCCTCTCCAAGACAAAAACGCCTCGTCAGGGAACCAACACCCTCTCCAAGGCGAAAAACGCCTCGCGAAGCTAAGTCCAAACACTTGGTTAAAATTTCCTTTCGCTGGTTTTTGTCCCACGAGCCTCTTTTCTCTCTCCTATGCCTCATGGGCTGCTTGCACGTTAAAGGGGAGCCCCGAGCATCGCGCCTTGGGAGCTCTTACCTCTCGAGGCCTCGCGCACCCCCCGGCCTTGTGGAGCCCTGACTCTCACATACCGAAGCGGCGGTGGTGTAGCGCTAAGAGAGGGTCCTAAGACGTAGAGCGAAAAAGACATGAAAGGGAAGACAAAAGCCTCTCGAGGGATATTCACCGAGCACGGTCAAACAAAGCTTAAAGCAAGTCTTTACAAAGCTATTACAAATAAAATGCTAAGATAGTTCGTGCCCCTGCACGTCCAGATACAGGAGGGAGCTCAGGCCGTCGCGCCTCCTGAGGTGCCCGCTCCGTCCACGGCAGCCTCCGCCTCCTCCTCCAGGGCATCCTCCTCGTTGTCGCCTTCGTCTTCATCGACCACGACTTGGTCAAATTTCTTGGCGTACGCCTCGGCGGCTTTCCGTGCCTTGTCGCTGATGTCGACCGGCGCCGTCACGGCCTCGAGGTCAAGCGAGGGCTGGAGCCTCGCGAGGTTGCTGAAGATGCGGTAGGTAGCGATGACGAGGAGATCGCGGCTCTCCTCCACGACGCGCTCGTCGAAGCCCTTCGCGGTCTCTTCAAGCCTTCCGAGGAATTGCTCGAAGAAGAGCATGTACGCGGCCTCGTCGTCGCTCCCCCTGCGGCAAAGTTAGGGACCTCGATCCTCAGGTCGTCCCCAACGGCGCGCGCATGGAGTACCAGGTCGTGGAGCATGCGCTGGCGTTGGCGCGACATGGTCCGGCCGACCTGCACGTTGTCCCGTGCCTGCTCCACGAGGTTCACGACCGGCCCCACCTGCTGGTGGAGCTCGCTCAGGTCCTTCTCCAGGGCGGCGACTTTCCCTTCCGCGCGAGCCTGGGCCTCCCTGGCGCTCTGAAGGCGGGAAGCTATCTGGTTCTCCTCCTTCTCGAGCCCCTGGATGCAGTCCTGGAGCTCCTTGCGCTTCGCCTTGAAGCGCTCCTCCTGCTTCTTGGCCTTCTCGTCATAGTCCTTGGCGAGGTCTAGGCGGATGAGCTTGACCCTGGCGTCGGCCTCCTCCTTCAGTTTTTTCTCCTTCTCCGCGAGGCTGGCGTTGGCCTTTGCATGGCGCTCGGCGTAGGTGGCTTCGTCCCTGGCCACCCGGTCCTCACGAGCCTTCAGCTGCTCCTTGCGAGTGGCCTGGTCCGCCTCAAGTTGCTGGACCTTCTCCTCGCGCCGGCGCAGTTCCAACTCGCGGGGGCAGAGCTCTCCCTCGCGTCGCATGAGCTCTGCCTCGCGCTACGCTTGCTGCTTCTTGTGGGCGTCCAGCCTCTCGCGGAGCCCCTTCAGGCTGCTCTCCACGGTTTTGGAGTGCGTGATGAAGTTTTGCTCCAGGGCCGCAACCTCCTGTCGCTTGGAGGCAGTTTCCGCCTCAAGCGCCTCCCGCGCGGCGTCTAGCTGCTCCATGGTCTCCGCCGCCTCCCGCTTCACGCTGTCGCGGGTCTCTTCGGCGAAGCGCATGGCCTCTTGGCGGGCCGCCAGGGCCGCCGCGTCCTGCCGGCGGCAGCTCTCCACGCTCTCGTGGAGGAGGGCCCAGCCCTCGTCGAGTCTCGCCCGCTCCTCCGCCTGGGCGAGTTCCTCTTCAGCGAGCTGCGCCTCCAGCTCATCAAGCGTCCGCCGCGCCTGGACGAGGATTGGTTGGCGCCAAACCGCTTGGCACCGCGGCTCCCGCAGCGCCAAGGTCCCCGCATCGCTGCGGGGTGCAGAGATCTCGCTTCTTGGCGGGGCGCTCGAGGCACCCTGCCTTGGGCTCACGGCCGCCTCCGGTGCGGCCCGGGGGCTCGCGAAGGCGCCTTCCTCGCCTCCCGCGTCAGGGGCCCTCTGGGGCTCGCGGGGGCGCCTTCCTCGCCTCCCGCGTCAGGGGCCCTCTGGGGGCTCGCGTGGGCGCCAGCATCGTCACCCGCATCTGGAGCCCGCTGGGGGCTGGGCGTCCTCTCGCCCCCAGCTCCAGTATCTGTGGGCTCCGGAGGCGCCTCCTCCTCCTGCCCTTCGGGGGCACCTCCCGCCCCCTCCGTGGTGGCCGCGCCCGCCGCGGCCGCGGGCACGTCTGCCCTCTGTGTGGGAGCCTCCTCCTCCTGAGGTGGCTCCGCGACGATCTCCTCGATCGCCTCCTCCTCCGTGTCCGGCCCTGCCGAGACTCGGGCTGTGTCGGCTGCCGTCTCCTCCTCCATCGCCCTCTACAGTACGGGAGGAAGAGTGGTCCGGATGGGCGGCGGCACCACCTCTACGACGTCGTCGTCGTCCTTGTAACAGCCCCAGATTAGCACCCTAAAATACGGGTCAAATTTTTACTTTTTGTTTCCATGTTTGCATCATCTCATCCATATGCATTTGCCATTGCAAACTTTCATTTGGAAACAATTGAAATGGGAAGCCCCAAACTTCCCCACAGCCAACCAATGAAAATGCCAAACTTGGAAATTAGTAAATGAATTTCCAAATTGATGAGGAAGTTCCAACTTTGCAGATTATAACCAATTCTCACTTTTCAAACTTTGATAAATGAGAAATGACATGAGAGTTGAAATTGGCTGAATGCAATTCCTAATTTTGGAACCAAGCTATACCTTCCAAAAATTCCAACTAAAATCATGGGGAGTCTCAATATGGTTGCGAGAGTCTCCATGAATATTTTCAATATTTTTGGAGTTGTAGAAATGCTCCAATTAAGTACATTTTTGGAATTGCTCCAATTTACCCTAATTGAAAGCTATGAACAAAGGTTGGTCAAAATAATTTATTTGACCTCACCAATTTTTGTGGTGGTTCTAAAGTTTAATTCTAGCTTATATAAATTTTTCTGGGATTTTAGAAAATGTCCTGGTGCTTTAATTAAATGGTTAAAACCTGCTGCTGGGCTTGTTTGCAATTATTTCAAACTTTCCAGGGACTTGTTCGCGATTTTATTCTTTCCCTCTCTCTCCTCTCCACTGTGGCCATGGCGCACTGGCGCCATGCCTCCATGCTGGCGATGCTGCCGTTTGCCGCCGTTTGCCGCCGTGACTCTGGAGGATAAGGAGGCCCGACCATCGACGCCACTGCTCCCTCACCTGCCTCCCTCCCTTTTTCCCCCTTGTTTCCTGGATCATTTAGGCGAGAAGCTCGTTTCCGTGACCGACGCCGACCGCCGCCGCAATCCGCCGCATCACGGCCGACCGGAGCCGCCCCTCGTAGATCGAAGGCGACCACCAACTTCGCCGCCTCCTCCTCCCCCTCCTGGTGCCTGGAATCGACCCGGGGCCGGCCGGACCGACGTCGGCGTCTTCAACACCGCCCGCACCGGTCGAGCACGGTCGAGCTCCCGCTCGTCGCCGTCGGCCCCTCCCCACCGTCGCCGACCTCACCATAGGGCTCAGGGTGAGTGTTCCCTCCGAATCGGCAGTTTTCCCGCCCCCGTTTCTCCCTCTCGCCGTCGTTTGCGTCACCGCCGGTCATCGCCGGCCTCCGCGGTCACCGCGTCCCGGCCTGGGCACCGGCCTGAACCGGCCAGCAGGCCGGTTGTCTCCGATGGAGGCCCGGCCTAGCATCCGGACTGGGCCGGCCAGGAGGCCGGTTCCCTCTGGCTGGACCCCGGCCTGCGCCCCGGGTTGGGCCGGCTTTGAGGCTGGCTCCCTCTGCCACTGGCCCGGCCTGCACCCCGGCCTGGGCCGACCTGTGGGCCGGCCCGCAACAGTAATCTCTGCAAATTGGGAAAATAAATTGGAAGTTTAAATATTTCATAACTATTTGAATAATGATTCAAATTGGACAAACCAAATGTCAAATTGTTCAGAAAAACAAACTCTACCACTTGGAGTCATTGTAACTTTCTTTTGGAACTAGCAAAGTGGCCCGCGCAAATGCGCGGGCAGCCACTTAGTCATTAACTTATTAGAGAAATATACACTCCTAATGAAAGTAAGAGTTAATTTTAATATTTATTTACAATTGACATTTATGTAGACCTTCAGAAAAATAAGAATTACATAGTCAACGCAAGGGTAATCAGAAGTTAAACTTTTTTATTATAGTAGCCAGCCAAAATTCACCTCTTAGCATACACTACACTGTTTGTTTACATTTCATGTTAAGATCTTTGTTTTCTCAAAACTATTTGTCAGTCAGCTGGCATGTAAAAGCCTTACCGGTCCAAGTTCGATTCTGGTCATATATGCTGATGTCACCATCCGTGTGGCTACAGAAATCCCTTATTTCGTACCAAGAAAGTCTATTTTGCAATAGTGCCTTTTTTTGAAAGATTATTTGTAATAGTACCTAATATAAAGGCGAAAATTGACGAAAACACTCATTGCAAATAAATATTAAAATGCTAAAATGTAATACGCAATAAATAAATTGAATGTAGTGACTGAGCAATATTCAGGGAAAACCAAAACAAAATTGATATGACCTTTATTATGTATAATCCCTAGTACGTTATAATATGCTAAAATGTAATATGTAACTCAAAAACGGATACATCTGCTAGATCATGCATGTTACTTCCGTAGCAGCATGACATAATCAATTCTGTACTAACAGAAAGTTTATAGGAATATAGAAGCTCAATCAATATTAAATAAGAAGAAGTAACTACCATGCAACAATTCAAAGACTCTAAAGAATAATTGCATCAGAGCTAAGTGAATCTCACTAAAAATGAACTTGTACCAAGGGCCGAGGGAGCTGCTAGCCCACCACCAGCAAATATATCAAATCGGATGCAATCGAATTTACACTAAAAATGAGAGAACACAAATTTCAATTCATGTGCACATAACTGAGAAAAGATCCGTAGAAATCTTCTAGACCCTCAAATAAAAAGGAACGAAGGTTTGTTACCTGCAGAACATATCACATTGCATATAAAAATTTCAAGTCATAAATATAAGGCATCTCATTCAGAATATTACACCTTTTACTTTCTAGATTATCAGAGCATACTTTTATGTCAACAAAGTATGTACCGAATAAGAAAATGAAAATTTGATTAAGACGCAAATAAAAATTTCGTTGAATCGAGAAAAGCTATGTATATTTTATTAATGCAAATTTTCGTGAGTTGATCTTTGATGTATATATTCATTTTTTTATTTATAATGTAGTAACACACACTAATCTGCTGCTTTTTTTTATCCTTCTAGGTAGTTCATCATTGCTGATGAGTCACTATAGGTGATTTAATCCAATTAAATAATATATTTGAAGGAGGTGGTGTTGAACTTAATGCATCTTAGCTATTCGCGTGAGAATAGAACACTTATGGGGATCTAAAGGATTATGTATCATAAAATAACCGAGAGAGCATAAAGAGATACTCCCTCTGATCCTAAAAAACAGTCTGAAGATGTGCGTATGAGTTATACATACCATGTTGTTTTCTTCCGACACTTACAAACAGATCGGAGAGAGTACTTGTCTGCTATATTAGTAAATAAAATGTCGTTTTCTCTATCAACAAATATAGTGTCCGATGTATCAGTGAATAAATCTACTTAAAAAGAGCATGTTGGAATATATGTCCTACTATTGAGTTAAATGTATTTTATTTCGAATGTTTGTCATTCCAACCTTGATTGGATGTTCTCTCGTTCGGTTTTATTTATGCAGAAAATGATATGAATCAGTAGTAGCTGAGATACACACAATAAGAGGAGTTTTATTTGTTTCTAGTCTCATTGACTACCCATCGACGGGGGTGTAATTCTAAAGGATGTTGGAATTTGTATCTTGTTCTTGTGAAACAAATTTTACGGCACCCCCATAGTCTCACTGACTCCCCATCGACGGGGTGCATACTTACAATGGAAATTTAAAAGGAAATGTGACTACAGATACAAAACAAAATAGAATCTGCAAATAGAACTGTATGTATTTGAAGCCATAGACCTTTTTATGATAAATTTGTGGGAGACTAAAAAGCAGGTTTGTGATAACATATGTTTTTTTCTGAGAGATAAAATATCACTTACTTTATATGCATCAGACTGAATGAATCCCCTAACCGAATGATAACATAGTTCCGATTATTTTGAGAAATCCTAAATTTTCCAGAATGTGCATGCCTTTATCTAGTGTACCTACATAGCAAACAAAAATTCAAACGCAAGAATCAGACTGGTTTATCTCGTTTGCACGTCAACGACTACTCATTTCTGGATACTTTTTATAGAAGATAAACACAACAGCATTATGCTTACATGAACAATTCATGTACTTCTACACATATTAGAAGTCAAACTTTGTATACACGGACTTTACGCATCATACATTTCTAGACGGAGGGGATCTGAAGCCTATGTTGTGAAATGATATCCTCAAGTACGCACGCACCCCTAATTCTTCTTTTTTCTAAAATTATCCACACTTGATTAACTCAAAATTACACTATCTCCTGTTATAAATACATGTCCATGTGAACGTAGTGCTATCAAACTGGCATAACTATGGTTGTTCATATATTCTACTCTATGTTCCCTCAAATTTGAATTGAGCGCATAGTTATATGAATAGAGATTAGTTGAGTTACACATTAAAACCCAATTTTCTAAAATTATGTCTATTTGAACCCATCACCCTGCTTTAGGGCACAAATATTCTCGTGGACCAACATCACCTTCAAGATAAGGGGTGTTTCATTTTTTGTACATAAAAAACATTGTCTATTTGTATGCATGAAATTGAATCGAGACCCTAATTAAATTATAATAAATATCAATAATCTTGAGATTACCGTAACTAAATTCACATGTATGTGCATGAAAAATATTAGAGTAGAATACAATTGGTACACAATATGCACCTAGGCAGATATGCTAACATCATAAATTACTTGCCAAATTAAATACGACTCTATCTCCATGTGCTAAACGTTTCCTAGTTGTGTCTGCAGGTGCATTGGCAAATTGACAATTAAGACCAAGTGACTACGATGTCACTGCTTGGCATGAGGCTATTGCATCACATGGCTAGGACATGTGCTACGCTCCTAATTCATCAATCATCGATCGATGGACTTAATTGGGATAAGTCACGGATTGGTCCATGACGACATGTACACACATCAGAGCAAGGGGATCATATCCTTTTATTAATCAAAGGAGCATACGTGTACCTGAGCTTTGTGAGCTATGAATCCGTCCTCTCTGACCCATGCATCTTGCCAGGATGATATCGCTATCTGTCCTCTCCGACTCATGCATCTTGCCAGGATCAGGATGAAATAATTATTTTGGCGAACAGATGTGGGGTACGTGTCCGGCACTACATCACTATACATAAGTAGTATGGATCACGTATACGTAGATATATTATTTAAGTGCGCATAACTAACTGGATCCAATATATCCAAAGTAAGGAATATATCGAGCTTGCTATTGGTGTGCACGTGAGATGATCAATTCCATGTGCTTGCTTTTATAAACTACCAACATCAGTTCACTCACATGTTTCGTTTTTCAAACCGAGCACACGCAAATCGTTATGGACAACATCACTCCGGATACCAACATAATAGGCGATGGTCGATCAACAAATACAATTAATTTTGTTATCATTGACTTTTCTATTGACTTGTACATATATGTTGCATGGCTCGACCGCCGCATTATCTATACATGGAATTGCGTACAGTTCCGAATGATGTTGCTGAAACATTTTGTATACCAAATATCAGGTAAGCATTTGGAATCTAGAGCGACTGAATTGTTTCTATAGTATAATATTTGTTGCTTAAGCATTGGCTACATATTTATTCTTTGATAATCATTTTGTGAGTAAGCTCCCAACAATATATAAATCCAAATTATAACAAAAATAATTTTGTCGTTGCTATTTGTTGCTAAGATGCAGAACATGCGCCTTTGTTATTCAAGACAACTATGGTCCATCTATTTATATTCTAACACATTTTACTTTAACTCCAAATGTCTATTTTTTTTCTCTATCACTCTTAAAATGTGTGCTCCCTCCGGTTGATAATAACATGCACCTCTTTTCTTGATGGCAACTATGGTGTATCTATCTATGTTCGAACACATGTTATTTCAACTCCAATTGTTCTATATTACATTTTTTCATTTTCCATGTCTTAAATATGTGCTCTCTCAAGTTCTCCAAACGTTCCACTTGAGATATGGGCTGTGTCTACAAAGCATCAATTTAAATAATAATATCTGTTACCATACTATTTTATTTCAGATGTTTGTTATGCCTGCAAAATGTTATCTAGAGATATTGATTACTGCCACACATAATAATAGATTTCTAGAGTAGCACCTCGCAGCATTTTCTAATATAACCAATATAGGTTTTAGTGACAAATGTATACCCATCCACTTCTCCAGCTATTTCCAAATATTTTCTCTAACGATCTAAAGTAGCGAGTTTTATAGAATTCTTACTTATGAGAGTAATTATTATGTGATTACAATTTTTTAGGGATGGCGCAACAATGGATAGCATGAAACAGCCTACATCGAGTTCAAAAAAAGAAAAAAAAACAGCCTACACTTGAAAATAATTCTCATGCTCTAATTAATTAATTAACTCTAAAGTAGCAAGCAGAGACGTTTCATGCATAAATACTGGTGTATGCGCACAACCATGATCAATACGTACCTGATCATATATTACGTTGGTGGTGTGGGCGTTCCATCGATCCAGTTTGCTCCTGTGTAACCATGCAAGCTATGCACCTAATTATCAATCCAGCTGCTTTCCCGTCGCTTGCATGGGGCCGTATGTGGATCTGTATGGCGCCCTGATGCTGCTCACTCAAAGATCGGATGTAAAAGCAAACGGCAGTCGACAGCAGCTACTTGTCGCCTTGTACGGGAACGGGAAGTAGCAGGCTGATAGCAGAAAGCTTCGAACATACACGGCACAACTTCTAGGGTTTGGCTAGAGCCAGGTTGGCCGAAAACGGAAAAAGCGATTTTGGTGCTAGGTAGAAGAAGTTGGGCAAGGGGGAAGTAAACGTCTGACCATGATCGAATTGACATCGTGGCCGCCGGTGGCGCCGCCTGATCGGAAGAGACGGTGAATCCCTCCACCTCCAGATCGGGCAAAGACGCTGAGAAACAAAGGCAATGCACGCAGCACACATGTATTCTTCTTTTTTCTTGGTGATGGATGCATGATTGCTTGTTTCCCCTGGAACGATGCATAGATCAAAGCATCGGGAGTTCAGGTTCCTAGCTTTAGCGTGGAGTTATCAAAGGAAATACACATGTAAGCAATCTAGATTGAAACATGAGCTGCCGATGTGTGTGGATTTGGTGGAGGTCGACGGCACCATTGCAAATACGGCGGCGGCGGCCTGCGTGAGGACCATATAGGTTTGATTTTCGTTCCATGAGTCTATAGCCATGCTTCGATAGATGCAATATTGAAGGGGTACGAAAAACTTATGGAGGGTAGTGGTGGGTAATTTCTTCGAACTTTAATGTGGATAGTTTTTTTTCTACAATCTAGCGGCTGAAATCTGCTAAATACTTAAATTGATGGTCGGATGTTTCTGATTATTGTGGGATTTTCTAAACTATTTCTCTTTTTTCTGGTGAGCCCGTCATGTACTTTTAATATATAATAGATGATTATTGTTGTATTTTTATTGATTCTTATTTATATATGAAATTACAATGAACACATAACTTTAATTCAACATATTCGGCACTTTTGTTAAGTATTATTTTAGTACATAGGAGAACATAAAAATATAGGAGAACAAAAACATTATGCATATCCACTTGTTCCAAATAGTCCGACATTTCTCCAATGAGCAGGTAGTTATCCCAATATTTGATTGTTTGAATTTACTATTATCATAATGTTTCGAACGGTTCATGCCCAAGTTAATAATAACTTAGAATAGAGTAAGCAATGGACTACCGTTTCTGCTTGAGAATCAATTATGGCTAAGCACAATCAATCATGAGCCCATGTGCTTCCAAGGTAACTGGTGGTCACTGGTGGAGCTGCTAAAACCTGGGCGAACAGATCCAAAATAGACACCATATATATAAACATAGGTGAAACTAATTCAACAATAAATTCTTGACTTGTGTATGAACTCCTCAGCGAGATAATTATACAAGATATTTGTGATCTTCCATAACAGAATGCCTCACAGGATAGAAATTTTAGATGGAAAATTCTCACATTTTCGAATTCAGATAATTATGTCACAGTACCAAGTTTAGTATTTTTATTTACATGATATATATTTAAATCATAATAATCCTAAACTTATAGTTAAGTGTAGATGTAGCAGTTCTACCAAAATATAAATAGAGGATTAGTCTTCCAATTCGGTATTTCTATTTAACCTCATGACAATATCTTGCTGATTGCGAACATACAGCAAGTGCAATTTAGCGATGCAAGGAATATGACCGCTCCTCCTTTCAAAATACCATCATGGTGGCGGTCGGAAGAAGAAGTCAGACTTAGTCAGAGCGTAATAGACCTCATAATAGTGCTCCAGGTGAAAATGTTGTCTGGACTTGATTGCGACACCAGAAATCCCAGCTAGTTGACTATGCAATCTTCCACAGAATTGTTCACGTCCATATAGGAAAATCCTCTCCAATATCGCAATATCGAAACTAATTCTACGATAGTGAATAACCTTGCGATTTTCGACTGCATTAGCTCAGAACCACATACCACCAGCCACTCAATTGAATTCTAAGCATAATAAGGATGCACTCTCAAGCATTCTTTGCTCCACACTTTTCTACAATTCTGCAAGCTCGTTCGCTTGGTACATAATTCAGTGATCGGAACTTAAGAAAACCAATTCTATGATAGTGAATAACCTTGCGATTTTTTACTGCAGGAGCTTAGAACCACAGATCACCAGCCTCACAACTGAATTCTAAGCATAATTAAGGTTGTACTCTTAAGCATTCTTTGCTCCACACTTGACTACAATTATGCAAGCTCATTCCCTTGGTACATAATTCAGTGATCAAAACCTAAGAAGACATAAAGCAAGGAGAATATCATGTGTTTGTCCCTGATCAAGTGTTTGAGTAAAAGCTACCACCATTTCAAAGCTTATGGATGCAAACTGAAAATCACTTATATACTACAAATAGATGCGTGGTCCTCTACAATGAAAATATTTACTATTTCAAAGTGCACACGTGCTGCATGGATTGACACTTGAACTATGATGATGTATACAACTGTAACATGATCAAGAAGGCACCTCATTGAAGCAACAAACATGGATATCATTGGCTTCTTCGTTTCACAATTCTACTTTATGAAGAAAAATGTATCATTCAAACCACCTAGGAACTTTTAAGTGCATACGTATAAAAAAACTGCACAACTGTAAGTAAAACATATATAGGTTTTATTAATCAAGAAACAAACCATTTTTTAGGTAAAAAGAATGATATATGTCTATCGACAATCCTCGAAACAACTCTAAAAACGGTAACAGTGTAACATTTAGGTATACAAATACTTTTCTTGTGATGAAATCCAGTTAATTTATTCATGAAAAAATCCCATATAGCACGACCCAAAACATGTGGAGTCTCTGGAGGCTATGTGCCGAGCGAATTAAACATAAAAAAATAAGTCTTTATATATGCGCTAGAAAACAATTTATACAATCTTCTCTAATCAAATGAATATCGGCGTGACTACACGGTACAACTAAGACAAACATTTTACAAATGTTCACTTGCGAATGAAAAAAAAATCCAGCTAGAGTACTATGAGAATGCTTTCATCAGTCTCAACAGTAGAGACGTTTCCTGAGTTTATGAAAGGGCATCGATTGATGATCTATTAGAACTTGATGATCCTCCAGAAGCCACTTGATAGCAAATAAAATACTTGCATGCAAATTGAGAAATTGAGCAGAACTGAAAGAAAATGAAAATATATAGTGGTATAGTTCATAGTAGATCCAGAGCAAAATATATGCATAAGAGTACAACTTGTATTAACTTTCATTCTAGAATTATCCATGACATGTTGTACATTGCAAGATGAGGCATTCGGTGGTTTATGTAAACCAATAAATTGTATGGAGCAGTAGGTTTATCTTACCATGTTTCTAATATGTAATAACCACAGCCAAAAATATAGGGTAATGTCCATAATTCAGTCTTATTTCTCTAATCGCGAAGGTAGCAGAGGCTCTTTCTGATGTAGTATGTGTGGTAATTTATCTGTGCAGATCATGTGTATCCGAATAATTTCCAACACATGAGCATTTACTTGATGATAGACTAAACAAAATTGTTTTGCTGTTATAAGACATAAGTAATTGTGAGATTATTCACGTAAAAAGGTACTTTGCAAGCCTCTCTCCTTCAGAATCAGTGAAGAAACAAATAAATACTATAAGTGATTGCAACATATTAGTCGAGAACCGAAGATATCATCCAGGACCCTGACTCATTGGTCACTCCCAACTGAACCGAATTTGGATGATGTGGCCACATGATGAGCTACTGTAGGTGCATAGAAGACAATGATACATACCAAATGAAAACCACTTGGCCGAGTGAAGTATTTCAAAAAAAAATGTATAGTGACTTGTTGTGTTAATATAGGATCATTCTAACCTACCGAAGGACATGGGAGTTGCTGCAGTTCTAATTGAACTTGATATGCTGCAGTGTAGATGTGCAACTACAATTTTAGTAGGAGAAAGCTACTTAGTTCAGCAACGGTTAACCAACCAAGATTCAGACATCATCAGGCCTAATGTTATACCATATGTGTCGAGTGCATGAAGGATTCCAAGTCTATGATTTCAAAATATAGTATCTAATTTATAATGGCCTTTCAAAAGTAGAACAATATTTAATGGCCAAACAACTAAGAATTTTCAAAATAGTACAACAACATTAATTGTGCAACAACTAATAACGCCAAAATATGCAAATTTGTTTATATAGTTTAATTAATAAATATACAAATCAACCAATGAAGTTCCTCGCATGAAAATCTCAAATATTTGAAAGTAGCTAGATAACAAATGCATCAACTTAGTGCAATCGGACTTTCCAAGTAGATTTTTGAAAATCTCAAATATTTGACAGTAGCTAGATAACACATGCAGTCCGAGTAGATTTGTTTTGTAAATCTGCAGTAAGAAAATTATCATAAGAGCTGTGCCATGATTTATTGCCTCATCTTCTCATACATACACTAATTAATTGGACATGTACAGCTGAAATGAATTAACTTGTCTAGATAGAATTGCGTTGGCTATCATCAAACCATCATAAAGATTTGTTTCCCCATCTTATGCTAGATAGAATTGCGTTGGCTATCATAAAAGATTTGCTAATTTAGATGTTTGTCTTAGCCAAACGAACCTGGAGCTTCTCGTGCATCGTTAGGGCAACTTTGTTGAAGAGCTGAGCAAAGAAATCCATGAGCCTGTTCCTGTACACTGCAGCCACTTCTTTCGATGTTGAACCACTGATATGGGATCGTGGTGTGCTGCCAAATCCAACGACCCGTGCTCTAAAGTCCCAATGGCTGGGCTTCCTGTCAGAAATTCAGTGTGTTACACAACCAAGAGTATTTTGCAGCTTTACTGCCAAACAAATCAACCAATGGAGTTCCTCACCTGAACATCTCAAATATCTGAAAGTAGCTAGATAACACAAGGATAACCTTAGTGCAATCCGAGTAGATTGTTTTTCTGTACACTTTTTTTTTGCAGAGGATGTTGAAATCACGTTGAACTGCAGGCAAATCACTCAAAAACATTCAGCAAACATTGACCTCAACCGGAACACCCTAAAAAAATATGGAAACGGGGAATAAGAGCGAGGGGAAATCAGTACTTGTGGCTGAGGCATCCAAACGGGGAGGAGAGAGGAAAAAAATCTGTACCTGTGGCTGAGGTAGGTGACCATGTCGTGCAGGACAGTGCCGATCTGGGGTCTAGTTCTAGATCAGCGCGAGGAGAGCAGAATCGAGAAAAATAGGGAACATATCAATGTCCATGGAAGCAGGCGTATGGCAGGCTTGCTGTCAATCATCAGGATAGACGGCTTTCTTGTAAGCTGGAGCCGATGTGATGCCGGCGGCTACGGGTCTAAGGTTAAGACGATGCATGCCGCAGCCTCGAGAGGAGGAAGTTGCGGGTTTTCTTTCTTTGATCTTATTTCACGAGAGGAACGGAACGGTATATACTTCATAATGGCATAGGTGGGTAATTTTTAATGTCATAGATTCAGATCAAGGGGTTGTGGTTTACTGGTGTAGAAAATGGACGATCAGATGTTTCTGATTATTGTGCAATTTTCTAGCGGTTCTATCTTTTTTCTGGTGAACCCATCATGTACTTTTAATATATAATAGATTATATTATTTTGGTTATTTAAGAATTCCTAAAATGGGTTAAATAATCCCAAATTAGGAAAATTCATAAGTTATTAAATATTGATCCAAAATTAATGAACAAGTTACCAATGTGATCATCTTGACAAATGCTACTCAACCATGCTGATATCATATCATGATCCCAAATATTTGTTTGATGTTATTCATAATTGGTTTAAAAGAATTAAATTCAATTATTTAATTAATTCGCTATTTATTCATCGGTACTCCGAAAATTACAAATAAATTACCGAAATGATCGGAAGAACGAATCCTATCCATTCATGTCATGTTCATGCATATTTGAGCCACTTCTATAATAATTTGATAATTTATGAAGAATGTGGTCACTAAGATAAATATGGAGTGGTGTCCAAATAATTGCACTAACTATTTGGAACTCCATTTAATTTGTTAAATAAATTAAATGATATTATCTTTGCATCAATTGGACATGCCATCATGTGTTTGCGCATTGCACCTTGTGATCGTGTGATTTATGTGTTCCTTGTATTTCTCTTTTGGGTATCGATAGATTCCGGAGTCGAGGGTCTCTCTAACTACCCCGGCGAGCAGTACTTCACGCCCGGGCAGCAAGGCAAGAGATAACCTAACCTTCTTGGCATCTAGCATCCTATGTTTATAAACTTATTTTATCCACCATAATATTGCATGCGATTCAAATGCCTCTTTGATCAAAATATAGAGAATCCTATGATTGCATGTTTTCCCCGAGCCAATTTACATGTATCCCTACCTATGAACCATAGTGTTGATGTGTTGGCCGGATACAAATATAATTGTTGTATTCATATGCTTAGCTATGCTTAGCCATGCTTAAATAGATGCGTTATGTCCGTTATTAATTCCATAATTGTTGATGTTGATGGAATGGTTCGGGCATGGTGGATAATTGTGATGCTAATTAAAATGCTAAGACGGCTTGGGTGAGTTGCCATCGGGGATGGTGTTTTGCCTCACTCTAGCCCCTAGGTGCGAGTTCTTTACCTCTTGAACCAAGACGAGCGTGCTGCCATTGGTGGGTGTATGGGCGCCTTACTGACCGGATAATTTGTGAGGGGCTTGTCAAGGGTCCTCTAGTTCGAGATTTCCATTTGCGCGTGAGTTGTGTGGGTGGAAAAAGGAACGAGGATGGTGGTGTTTAGGATGTGGCCGCGGGGCAGGGCGCTGGGAGCGCTGAACCGGTCCTTCCGCACACTGATGGTCCTTGAGTAAGCCTCATGCATTGTAAAGGTCTAACCGCGCCCGCTCGCCGGCCTTCCCCGGAAGAGGACCAACTAGGTGAGCCGGACGGTACCAATGGGTAAAGTAGTACACCCCTGCAGGGTTTAATCTTTTCGAAAAGCCGTGTCCGCGGTTATGGACGACTTGGGATCGGATATAAGATCATAGAGAATATTAACCTAATTGATATGGCAGCTAAAGGTTGCATAATCAACGTGTGACAAAGGTTCATTTCCTCGAGGGTGATTCGAGGGGGTGCCTTGGTGGAGATGAGTGTGGTTGGTTACAAAAGGGTTCGATGAGAACCACGATTACAATGTTACTTTCTTACCCCTTTTTAAAAGTATTCTGAGTAGACGAATGCCATGTGTCCTTTTTGTTTCGGTTTATTAAAACTAGCTTTATGCAAAAGAAATACATAAACAGCTTTAGAGCCTCCGTCAGTCATTGGGCCTATATCGCCCTACTAAACTTGCGAGTACATCGTACTCAGTCTCTCTTTGCTGCCTTTATGATTTTGTATTTCAGAGGAGGACGACACCGAGCAGCTAGGTGGGTTCTTCGTTGACGTCGACTACTAGTCTGGGGTTCCCAGGTGGCAGCTTGGGGCCGTGGAACAAGCTGGCTTGGGTGATGTTTATTGTAGGCCTCTTAGGCCATATATTTGCTTCTTGTTGTTAGACAACACTACCCGCTTCCGCTTGATGTATTGTTGGATCCGTGATCCTTTTGTTGTATATTATTTGTATTCTTCTCATTATATGAGTTGCTATATGATTCTGTGTCGTAGAGTCATGCAATGTGCCAGTTTGTTCCACAAGTCTCGATCTTTGTTTTATACATTGATGGTTGTGCCAACTACATAGCCTCTCTGTATAATTCCGGGGTCGGGGCGTTACAAGTTGGTATCAGAGCAGGACTGCCTGTAGGAAACCCGTTCTATTGGTCGATGTCGAGTCTAGTTCGTGAAAATTATTTCTAACCTAAAAATGAGTTGTGAAAACCCTCCTAGGATTCTTTTTACTCCTTACCCAATTCACTCTGATCTCGGTGCCATCTTACCTCTATTTGATTTTAACGGTTCTTCTGATCGTCGGCAAGGTTCTAAATCTTTAGGATCACGGTTTTGGGTTCTATCTTTAGTTAGTGGTTAGCTTTGCTCGTCTGCCAATTCTGAAGCCGAAGAAAGGAAGTGTTGCGGATCATCAAGATATTCCTTTGCTTTAGTCCAAGATCTTGAACCGAAGGTCCCGGATTGTGCTAGGGCTCTGGCGTAACGATTTATGAGGGTTGTCGCCTTATGAGCATTATGCTATTGTGAGTCCCGGTGCATGAAGCTGATCTTTAACCCAAGATCTTTTCCGTTGAACCCTGGTGCTAATGGTTAAATCCTGCCTCAGGTTGGCAACATCTGAAGTTAACCCTCGAGCTCGAGCTTGCAGCCGTAATTGTCTTGCTCATCCATGCTCTTCTTTGCCACTAGCCTTATCTAGACTGCTGTCAGGGAACTACCTGAATCTCGACGGAATTGCTCTTAGCGAGTTCTTCCATCAAAATTGGTGCTTCCTCCGGTAACACCCGTTTTCCTGAGACCCTTTCGGCACTAGTTGTCGGAAGAGTGCTAACCAAGGGCTTCTTCAATATCTTGGAATTGTTGTTAGCTCTCTCCTTACTCTAAATTTGTTGTCCGACCTCTCTCGGTCAGTTGGCCGTCAAGTTGATCGTGCATTGGGGTGTTCTGATGCATGCCATTCTCGTGGTTCGTCAAGGCATTCCACTTGGGATGTCAGGAGAAACAAACTTCGGTACCTTGTCCATGTCTCAGACCAGGTCAAAGTATTGTAACTCGCGGAGTAGGAGCTTGTCTAGCTTTTGTTCCGTTCCACCCTGGAGTGTCACACTCTTTTATATCAATAGGTCGTGCTTAGTCTCATGACGTGCTGGATGAAGTGGTGCTCCTACCCTTCCTTATTCATCTATCTCCGAGCTTTCCAGGCTCGAGAATGACGAGGATGCGTATCGTTGTGGTAATCGGAAAATTCTTAGCAAATGTAATTGCTTTGAATTCCAAGGACCTTGGTGGCACTCTTAGCCTGACGGGTAATCCTGTCCTCGAGCTGAGTTGTCAGAGCTGCCAAGTCCATTCGTCTAGGTGCACCTTCGGTCAACGAGTTAGATTCGTGTCGAAGCTCTAAAGACCACGTCTTTCCCTTGAAATGCAAGTTTTCTCTCGCAACCAGTGACTTTTGTCGCTATGGATCCGAGTGAAGTTCGCTTTGTCTCCTCGGGTTAAATCACAGTTTGGTTATGCATACGTGCATTATTGAGCTGGTAGGTTGTTACCTCCCGGTCGCTGATTAAGCCATGTGTGCACACCAAGCCCTGACCGAGTTGTTCCTAAATAAGAAGAATTTGACAAAACCTCATCATCTCACCGGGGTTTCCCAATCAGGAATCAGTTGGGCTTCATTGCTTGGAGTCCATGTTGGTTCAAATTCCCTTTCGTAACCATGAACCAATGGAAACCCCAATCTACCTCGTGCTTTGGAGCTTGGCACTATAGCCATTGTCTTGGGAATCTAGTTATCATACCTATCGGCTAACTTTAGCAAACTCCTCCCTGGGACTTGTCAAGCCTGGAGTATCTGCACGCCCAACCAAATCTGAATCTCAAGCAAAAGTGATGCTTGGAGTTTATTAAGAGCGTGACCTAGACCTTTTAGTACACCGATGAGTCCGATGTTGTGGCTCATTCACCTCACCGGAAGGCCTATTGACGAGATCTCTCAAATCTTTAACCTCAACCACTATCCCTGAGGGTAAAATGTAATTTACCCTGGTAGTTTTTCCATATGGTCTTTTCTCTATCTCAAGTACGACTTTCGCTTGAGGGTTTGAATGAAGGCTATTTCCGAAGCCGGAGTGCGATATCTAGAACCTCAAGGAGAACCTCACTACGGAGTTGCTAAATATCTATCGGTCAATCCTCCTACTCCACCTACCTCGTGGCAATAGCTCTATATCAGGTGTTACCTCTCCAACTGAATGTGAGTCAATGCCATATCTATCCTTCCTCTGTGAAATCAAGGTTTTGCCCAATCACACGGACGTTGGGTCAATCCATCAGATCCGTTAGGGCCGAGATTCCAGCCTTATGGAAATATTTGGTATGTCAACAACGTGTAGTCCAAAAAGGTGTCTTTTCTCCTCGTGGTGCTTAAAATATCTACGGTCTACGCCTCGGAGTGGTTGAAGTGTTGTCGTGGCCTTGAACAAGTGGTTGGTTGTCCTACCCTCGGCTCGAACTTTGTTTGGTCAAGTCGTTCCTTGTTCCCTCAATGGCCTATGGTTTTGGGCAAGTTTCCTCTTGTCCGTCACCGTAAGCTATCTTCTGTTCTTTCCGCCGCCTCGACATGTCATGCTTGCTATCTTGAGTTATGCAACAAGGGAGATCATCGTGAGATCGAGAAGACCGTGGAAGATGTGTGTTGTCATGTTCCCCTCATCCCTACTTCTACTCTAGAATCTCGGGACGAGATTCCTGTAAGGGGGGTAGAATTGTAACAGCCCCAGATTAGCACCCTAAAATACGGGTCAAATTTTCACTTTTTGTTTCCATGTTTGCATCATCTCATCCATATGCATTTGCCATTGCAAACTTTCATTTGGAAACAATTGAAATGGGAAGCCCCAAACTTCCCCGCAGCCAACCAATGAAAATGCCAAACTTGGAAATTAGTAAATGAATTTCCAAATTGATGAGGAAGTTCCAACTTTGCAGATTATAACCAATTCTCACTTTTCAAACTTTGATAAATGAGAAATGACATGAGAGTTGAAATTGGCTGAATGCAATTCCTAATTTTGGAACCAAGCTAGACCTTCCAAAAATTCCAACTAAAATCATGGGGAGTCTCAATATGGTTGTGAGAGTCTCCATGAATATTTTCAATATTTTTGGAGTTGTAGAAATGCTCCAATTAAGTACATTTTTGGAATTGCTCCAATTTACCCTAATTGAAAGCTATGAACAAAGGTTGGTCAAAATAATTTATTTGACCTCACCAATTTTTGTGGTGGTTCTAAAGTTTAATTCTAGCTTATATAAATTTTTCTGGGATTTTAGAAAATGTCCTGGTGCTTTAATTAAATGGTTAAAACCTGCTGCTGGGCTTGTTTGCAATTATTTCAAACTTTCCAGGGACTTGTTCGCGATTTTCTTCTTTCCCTCTCTCTCCTCTCCACTGTGGCCATGGCGCACTGGCGCCATGCCTCCATGCTGGCGACGCTGCCGTTTGCCGCCGTGACTCTGGAGGATAAGGAGGCCCGACCATCGACGCCACTGCTCCCTCACCTGCCTCCCTCCCTTTTTCCCCCTTGTTTCCTGGATCGTTTAGGCGAGAAGCTCGTTTCCGTGACCGACGCCGACCGCCGCCGCAATCCGCCGCATCACGGCCGACCGGAGCCGCCCCTCGTAGATCGAAGGCGACCACCAACTTCGCCGCCTCCTCCTCCCCCTCCTGGTGCCTGGAATCGACCCGGGGCCGGCCGGACCGACGTCGGCGTCTTCAACACCGCCCGCACCGGTCGAGCACGGTCGAGCTCCCGCTCGTCGCCGTCGGCCCCTCCCCACCGTCGCCGACCTCACCATAGGGCTCAGGGTGAGTGTTCCCTCCGAATCGGCAGTTTTCCCGCCCCCGTTTCTCCCTCTCGCCGTCGTTTGCGTCACCGTCGCCGCCGGTCATCGCCGGCCTCCGCGGTCACCGCGTCCCGGCCTGGGCACCGGCCTGAACCGGCCAGCAGGCCGGTTGTCTCCGATGGAGGCCCGGCCTAGCATCCGGACTGGGCCGGCCAGGAGGCCGGTTCCCTCTGGCTGGACCCCGGCCTGCGCCCCGGGTTGGGCCGGCTTTGAGGCCGGCTCCCTCTGCCACTGGCCCGGCCTGCACCCCGGCCTGGGCCGACCTGTGGGCCGGCCCGCAACAGTAATCTCTGCAAATTGGGAAAATAAATTGGAAGTTTAAATATTTCATAACTATTTGAATAATGATTCCAATTGGACAAACCAAATGTCAAATTGTTCAGAAAAACAAACTCTACCACTTGGAGTCATTGTAACTTTCTTTTGGAATTATATTATTTTGGTTATTTAAGAATTCCTAAAATGGGTTAAATAATCCCAAATTAGGAAAATTCATAAGTTATTAAATATTGATCCAAAATTAATGAACAAGTTACCAATGTGATCATCTTGACAAATGCTACTCAACCATGCTGATATCATATCATGATCCCAAATATTTGTTTGATGTTATTCATAATTGGTTTAAAAGAATTAAATTCAATTATTTAATTAATTCGCTATTTATTCATCGGTACTCCGAAAATTACAAATAAATTACTGAAATGATCGGAAGAACGAATCCTATCCATTCATGTCATGTTCATGCATATTTGAGCCACTTGTATAATAATTTGATAATTTATGAAGAATGTGGTCACTAAGATAAATATGGAGTGGTGTCCAAATAATTGCACTAACTATTTGGAACTCCATTTAATTTGTTAAATAAATTAAATGATATTATCTTTGCATCAATTGGACATGCCATCATGTGTTTGCGCATTGCACCTTGTGATCGTGTGATTTATGTGTTCCTTGTATTTCTCTTTTGGGTATCGATAGATTCCGGAGTCGAGGGTCTCTCTAACTACCCCGGCGAGCAGTACTTCACGCCCGGGCAGCAAGGCAAGAGATAACCTAACCTTCTTGGCATCTAGCATCCTATGTTTATAAACTTATTTTATCCACCATAATATTGCATGCGATTCAAATGCCTCTTTGATCAAATATAGAGAATCCTATGATTGCATGTTTTCCCTGAGCCAATTTACATGTATCCCTACCTATGAACCATAGTGTTGATGTGTTGGCCGGATACAAATATAATTGTTGTATTCATATGCTTAGCTATGCTTAGACATGCTTAAATAGATGCATTATGTCCGTTATTAATTCCATAATTGTTGATGTTGATGGAATGGTTCGGGCATGGTGGATAATTGTGATGCTAATTAAAATGCTAAGACGGCTTGGGTGAGTTGCCATCGGGGATGGTGTTTTGCCTCACTCTAGCCCCTAGGTGCGAGTTCTTTACCTCTTGAACCAAGACGAGCGTGCTGCCATTGGTGGGTGTATGGGCGCCTTACTGACCGAATAATTTGTGAGGGGCTTGTCAAGGGTCCTCTAGTTCGAGTTTTCCATTTGCGCGTGAGTTGTGTGGGTGGAGAAAGGAACGAGGATGGTGGTGTTTAGGATGTGGCCGCGGGGCAGGGCGCTGGGAGCGCTGAACCTGTCCTTCCGCACACTGATGGTCCTTGAGTAAGCCTCATGCATTGTAAAGGTCTAACCGCACCCGCTCGCCGGCCTTCCCCGGAAGAGGGCCAACTAGGTGAGCCGGACGGTACCAATGGGTAAAATAGTACACCCCTGCAGGGTTTAATCTTTTCGAAAAGCCGTGTCCGCGGTTATGGACGACTTGGGATCGGATATAAGATCATAGAGAATATTAACCTAATTGATATGGCAGCTAAAGGTTGCATAATCAACGTGTGACAAAGGTTCATTTCCTCGAGGGTGATTCGAGGGGGTGCCTTGGTGGAGATGAGTGTGGTTGGTTACAAAAGGGTTCGATGAGAACCACGATTACAATGTTACTTTCTTACCCCTTTTTAAAAGTATTCTGAGTAGACGAATGCCATGTGTCCTTTTTGTTTCGGTTTATTAAAACTAGCTTTATGCAAAAGAAATACATAAACAGCTTTAGAGCCTCCGTCAGTCATTGGGCCTATATCGCCCTACTAAACTTGCGAGTACATCGTACTCAGTCTCTCTTTGCTGCCTTTATGATTTTGTATTTCAGAGGAGGACGACACCGAGCATCTAGGTGGGTTCTTCGTTGACGTCGACTACTAGTCTGGGGTTCCCAGGTGGCAGCTTGGGGCCGTGGAACAAGCTGGCTTGGGTGATGTTTATTGTAGGCCTCTTAGGCCATATATTTGCTTCTTGTTGTTAGACAACACTACCCGCTTCCGCTTGATGTATTGTTGGATCCGTGATCCTTTTGTTGTATATTATTTGTATTCTTCTCATTATATGAGTTGCTATATGATTCTGTGTCGTAGAGTCATGCAATGTGCCAGTTTGTTCCACAAGTCTCGATCTTTGTTTTATACATTGATGGTTGTGCCAACTACATAGCCTCTCTGTATAATTCCGGGGTCGGGGCGTTACAGTCCTCCTCCTCGCGGCGCTCGCCAGCAGGAGGAGCAGCCGCATGCTGCGGCTCGTCAACCACCGGCGGCGCCGCGGTAGCTTCAGCGGCCTCCCCAAGCTTGCGGAGCCGCCATTTCTTTGGCGCCGCAGGGTTCCTGAAGACAAACAAGCAGAAGATCCGTCAAGAGGGTTTTTGGAAGAAAAATGCTAAGGAAAGAAGAAGAATCAAGACTTACTCATCGGCTATCCTCCACACCCTTTTCTTCGCCTTCGGAGGCTGGGGGCTGCTCGCCCTGGCCTCCCCTTGAGGCCCTCCTGCCTCCTCTCGGGGGGCGCTCCCCCCTGCCAAGGCGTTCTTGTCGTGGAGGGCCTTGGTGCGGGGCTCGCGGCGTCCTCCCCTGTTGCCGCTCCCCTCCTCCTCCTCCTCTACGATGCGTCGGGAGCGGGCTACGTGGAAGGCGTCCTCGTCGCCGCTGGAGGAGATCTCCTGGAGGTCCTCTTCAGGCGGCGCGCTCCTCGGGGAGCTGACGGAGCCTCCCGAGGGGTTAGCGCCTCTCGAGGCCCCGTCCCCGCCAGAGGGGTTATCACCTCTCGAGGCCTCGCCCTCGCCAGAGTCTTCAGCCTCATCCGGCTCCGGCGATTAGCCCACCTGCTCCAGCTCCGCAGCCCACGGGTTGCTGCGGGGCCCGCAGAGTCCATCAGGCCTGATGCCCCATTTGTCGAATCTGGGCAGGAGTTGGCGGGCTTCGCGCATGCTCTCCTCCACATAGGCGAACAGCGGCAGGGCATCTTCGACGGCTGGAGACGGGATGGACGCCGTGGCGAAGAGGACTCTCATGACCTGCTTCAGCTCGTCCGAAGTGAAGCTATCTGCGCACAGGCGCATCCTGTCTCCCGAGCCTGAGTACGTCCACATCGGCTCCGAGTGCCACTGGAGGGGAGCAATGCGGCGTTTGGTAAAATCCCTCGCCACCATCTGGCCGGTGAGCCCGGCCTCGCGGAGCACCCGAATGCGCTCGTACACCGCCTCAAGCTTGGGGCCCTCGAAGTCGCCGCTCGCCCAATGTGCCCACTTCTTTAGGGGCGCCACGGGTACCTCCAGGAGGCGGTTCGACGACTTGGTGTCGACGAAAAACCACCGCTGGCGGAAATCCTCCACTTTCTTCGTTATCTTGGTGACCGCATTCTCGCCGAGCCACGCGATGGGGATGTAGTCCTCGCTCCTGGCGGCGGCGATGCGGAAGGAGACGCACCCGGTCCGCTCGTTCTGCGCGGTGGACCGGAGGGCGTAGAAGCTACGGAAGAGATCCACCGACGGACAGACGCCAACGTACGCCTCGCAGAGATAGGCGAAGATGGCGAGGATGAGTATGGAGTTTGGGTGGAGATGAAGGAGTTGGATCTGGTACGCCTCAAGGATCCCCATGAGGAAGCTGGAGAAGGGAGGAACGAGGCCGGCGTAGAGGGTGTGAAGGAAGATGGGGTAGTACCCCGCGCCGACCTTGCGGCTGCCGGCCGCCTCCATGTTTGTGGCGCCGAGCTCGTGGGTGTTAGCGGCCGCCAGGTGGCGCACCTTCTCGAGCGCCGCCACACGGACGCGGGTTTCCGGCAGCGTCCCCGCCGCCGTGGCCTTGCCCTTCTGGTCGGCGGTGGCTTTCTTGGGCGCCATGGTCGCAGGAGAAGGAGACCTTGAAGGCGGAGCGCTCTGGAGGGAAGAAGATGCGTTTGGAGGAGTGTGCACGGGAGTAATGGTAGGAGTGATGAGCGCCGTCTGCGCGCTCAGGCTTTATCGGCCGGTCTCCAAGGACGTGGCGGGCCCCACCGGATCGCCCGTTGAAGACGAGGAGATCGTGGCCTCGGGCGCAACCGCTGCGCCCCACGTGTCACGGCCCAGGCAGGCATCGTTGGGCCCTCGACGCTTCGCCTCCATCCATGGGCTTCGGCGTGCCCATCGCGGGCCCGGGGGCTACTGTCGGCACAGTGGAAACCAGGGTACCACGGGCCGGCCTACCAGGGCCCACAACATTCTTCAGAAGATTTCGCTAAGGACCAGGCTCTCCAAGCCTGGCGAGCCTCGCGAGGGTTTTTCCTCGTGAGGGACCTCTCCTCCTCGCCGAGGGTTTTTCCTCGGCGAGGGACCACCTCTCCTCGAGAGGGCATCTCGGATGCCACCTGCAAATTCTGCTAAGGACCAAGCCGAAAGGCTCGGCGAGGCCTTCAGCCTCGCGAGGGTTCCTTCCCCTCGAAGCTAGCTCTGCCTCCGCGGCAGAGCACACATGGGCTCTGCACCCTCCGCAGAGTGACGACCGCGCCAGCGCGTGGTGACGGCAGCGCCACAATTGCCGTTCTTATGTATAAAGGAGTCAACAAAGCTGCACCAAGCACAGGATCCCCAAGGATTGCCACTTTGGCGATAAGGAGACCGCCTGCTACGCTCTAGGGGTGACATCACCGGCTCCAGCCCACCGTCCTGGTTGGACGGAGGCTTTTCCAGCTCTGATGACGCTGCCCCCTGCCGTGGACCGCGTCCATGGACTTTACCTTTATGGTGGACTCTACCTTTATTGTGCACCGCACCTCCTCCTTCGTCGCCATGTGGTAACCCTTCCCGCCAAGATATTTGGAGGAAGAGGTCCGAGACACCTATAAAAGGAGGGGGAGCACGCTCGGGCAAGGGGTTCGACCCTTAGTAGTTCACAATCCTGGAGCTTAGACCAAACCCTAGATCTGAGTTCTGCAGTAGCCATTGTAGCCACCTCGAGCTCGCCAAGCTCCCTCTGTACTCAAACCTCTCCAAGCAAGTGCAATACATCCGAGGCAGGACGTAGGGGTTTTACCTCACCTAGAGGGCCCTGAACCTGGGTAATACTGTGTGTTCCTCTCTGCAGTGCCTCCCCGCGACGATCCAGGCAAGCACCGTCGCCGTGGCACGTTGAGGGTTGTTTGACTCCGTGTTCAGCCCCTTACTCGATCCTTGTGAGACACACCCAGTTCCTGGGGCAGTTCTCCGACAAAGATCACTCGGAGTCCTCCTCGGTGTCATCATCATCTTCCTCATCATATTCCGAGCCACTAGCATCATCATCCTCTTCAATCTCCCTTTGAACCATTGGAGCATTGCCGGTATTGACGAGATTGTGCGAGGAAGAAGGCATGGAGGACACCTCCGCAAACTCAAAATCAGCCCAAGGGAATTGATTTGCATGCCATCGGTCATAGCTCGCAGTCTTCTCACTTTTGGAGGATAGTTGCTCCTCTTCGACCACCATTGGAGGAGGAGTCTTGTCCCTCTTCTTCTCCAACTCCTTGTACAACTTGTTTTGATTAGAGATGATCAACTTTCTTTCCTTGTGGGCTTGGTAATTTTCCTTGTGCAGGCACACATTCATATGAAGCATCACCCTTTCAAACCACGAGAGCTTCTTTACCCTCTTTTCCACATCGACCTTGCCCTTGCTAACCCATGAGGGAGGGTCGGCATTCTTACTCCTCCTTCGAACGGGAGCAACATCTTCTTCCTCTTATTTACTTGAGGCAAACGGGACACGAGAGGGAACACTAGAAGAAGAAGGCTTGTCATGCTTGAGAACTTGAAGAGAGCCGGCCTTGTGAACGGTGAAGTGCTCAGAATTGAGGTTTTGCACTTGATCAAGAATAAGCTTCATAACATAAGGTGCATATATCGGATTCTTCATCTCATGGACAGCCCAATGCAACTCACACTTGATCAAATCCATCACATCTATCTCATAACCTTGGCAATTGACTCCGGCTTGAAGCACCGCATAGGAATGAATGAGGAGGTTGACAAGCCCTCCACGAATGGCATCCACATTCCCAGCTTGGGGTGCAATGTTGCACCTAAACATGCGTAGGAGGATATTGAAGGTGGGAAGGAGATCCTTGTTGGAACCAACGGCGGACTTGTTGAGGTAGAGCGGTGTCATCTTGCCCTTATCATATTGAACCCCTTCCGTGTGCATAATCCTTCCTTGAGAGCCTTCACACTTGCGGAACACATAACCAAGCAACTCACCAAACCTTGTCATGGAGGACTCGTATTTGATGGGCCCGGTCATCCAAGTCAAAGAAACATCTTCATCCTGTCCAAACTGAATTGTTGCGAATAATTGGTGCACCAACTTGATATCATAGTTTTGTTGAAGGGACATGAGGTGCTCCAACCCAAGCTTGCGAACAATCTAAACAGCCTCTTGGAAATACAGTTTGGTGCTAAGCGCGGAGAGATTGAGTACCTTTTGCACACAAACAATATTAGGACCCGAAAGCTTGGCATAGATATCATTCATCACTAGTTCTTGCTCCCTTCTCCAAAAATGAGGATTGGAGGAGTTTTGCGGCATATCAAAGAAGGGCTGCATACTCATAGCACGAAACTCAGATTTGCTCAACCCACTTACGGTGGACAAATTGTCAAATTTTGCCTTCTTTGCCCTCTCTTGTGCAAGGAATTCCTCTTCAGCCCTTTTCTATGCAGCCTCTCTAGCAGCTGCTCCTCTGTCACGCTGAACCAAGCGACCATCCTCGGTCGTATCCAAGGCCCGAGAACCCCTCTTCTCTTTCCGAGTCACTTTATTGGGATTATGACTAAGTTTCTTGACACGCGAGGAACCTGTGAATAAACAGAGAGGGGGTAGCAGGGGGATGAGCATACATGTCCAGGAAAACAAAGGATGTATCAATTGGAGAATCAAAACCACCAAAAGGTGATCTACACCAGAGATTCCGGTCTCAGGGGCCGGAGAGTCCGGCCATACCGGAGTCTCCGGTCTTGTACAGACCGGAGTCTCCGGCCCTGAGGCTGAGAATCTAGGGTTAGGTCAAAACTTGATGTTAAAGATTCTAAAATTGATACATTGAGATGAAAAAGAGCCAGCAAAGATTCTACACCATAGGGAGCATCACTACACACTCTATCCAAGATCTAGGAAGAAACCTAGAGAGGGAGAGAGGAAAGTACCGCTGCTCGACATGGTGGAGGTCACCAATGGTGGGGAGGAGGTTCCCCAACGTTGGAGAGGAGGGGAGGCCAGCTGGACGGCGGATTCCGGTGGCAGGGAGCGGCCGGAGGAGCTCTTCATGGCTGGGGCGGCGGCAGGGGGAGAGGATGGAGTCGGGGGTGGTGAGGGAGTTGTGAATCAACCCCCCACCCCGACTCCCTTTTTGGACCCCCTGGCAAAACGCCGAGACCGGAGTCTCCGGCCTAAGCACACCGGAGTCTCCGGGGTGCCAGAGTCTCCGTGGCTTAGGGCGGAGACTAGGTCAAACCATAGTCTCCGGTGTTAGACACCGGAGTCTCCGGCCCCCACAGCTCAAAAACAGCAGTTTATGGTGGTGGATATGTATGTGGCAAGAGGAGCAAGTTTTGGGGCAAGGAGAGGCTTGGGATAGACTTCACAAACTGGGATGGTACTTCACAGTCAACTTGCAAAAGCCAAAATCAATAAATGGCAAGATTTAGTGAGTTTCCCATAAGAACAAAAGATTTGCAAATAAAAGCCAATAAAACACCAAAAGAACCAACTCTTCACAAGGAAGAGGTCGGTGGCCTAGGCCACCATGTATGAGTTTATGGCATGGCACCGCAAAGATATATCTTGGGTCCATAACCAATACTCGTCATTTAAGCTCACAATTCATGAATTGAAAATAGAGATAAATAAATTTTTACTATAGGCGTATTGGGGGGAGGGAGAGCCCAATTTATTAGGACAACACTCCTCCTAAATTCATGCCCACACCTAAACCAAATATTTAGTCAACCTAGAGATGTGTGTGCAAGATGGTCAAGCCAAACTCCTTGAATCCACGATATTTAGCTCATTCCTCAAATAAGTGAATCTTGCTTCATCAAGTGGCTTCGTGAAAATATCGCAAGTTGGTCTTTCGTTGGCACATATGCTAGCTCAATGTCTCCACGGGCAACATGATCTCGAATGAAATGATGACGAATCTCAATGTGCTTGGTTCTTGAGTGTTGCACCGGGTTGTAGGCGATCTTGATAGCACTCTCATTGTCACACAAAAGAGGCACTTTGTCACAATTGACACTGTATTCCTTTAAAGTTTGCCTCATCCGTAACAATTGAGTGCATGCACTAGCGGCGGCCAAATACTATCATCTTGATCACCGGCCCAATCCGAATCCGTGAACCCACGAAGAGTGAAAGATGAATCCCTTGGGTACCACAAACCAAACCTTGGGATATGAACCAAATATCGTAGGATTCTCTTGACCGCCAACATGTGGTTTTCCTTAGGAGCCGCTTGATACCTTGCACACACACCTACACTCAACACAATATCGGGCCTAGATGCACAAAGGTAAAGCAACGAACCTATCATGGAGCGGTAGAGCTTTTGATACACATCTATACCCTTTGGGTTAAGTTGTAGATGGCATTTGGTATCCATAGGGGTCTTCTTCTCCTTAGCATCCACCATATTAAACCTCTTGAGCATGTCTTGAATATATTTTGCTTGGCTAATGAAAGTTCCTCCTCTCAATTGCTTGATCTCAAATCCAAGGAAGAACTTCAACTCACCCATCATGGACATCTCAAACCTATCGGTCATAAGTTTTGAAAATTCATCATTAAAAGCTTTGTTAGACGAGCCAATTATAATATCATCAACATATAGTTGGCATACGAAAAGCTCCCCTTTAACCCTCTTAGTAAAAAGAGTGGGATCAATTTGCCCAACTTCAAATCCACGGTCTAACAATAACTCTCTAAGGTGCTCATACCATGCACGTGGTGCTTGCTTAAGTCCATAGAGCGCCTTATCAAGCTTGTAGACATGGTTAGGGAAGTTGGGGTCCTCGAACCCTGGGGGTTGCTTAACGAACACCAACTCTTTTAAGGGACCATTAAGAAAGGCACTTTTAACATCCATTTGTTGCAATTTAAAGTTATAACGGGATGCATAAGCAAGAAGGATACAGATGGACTCAAGGCGAGCCACGGGAGCATAGGTCTCTCCAAAATCAATGCCTTCAACTTGAGAGTACCCTTGAGCCACCAATCTAGCCTTGTTCCTCACAACCATGCCATGTTCATCTTGCTTATTCTTGAAAATCCACTTTGTGCCAATAACATTGCGGCACTCCTTTGGCTTCTCAACTAGCTTTCAAACTTTATTGCGCTCGAAATTGTTGAGCTCTTCATGCATGGCTTGCAACCAATCCGGATCTTCAAGAGCTTCGGACACTTTCTTCGGTTCCACCATGGCAATATGAGCTTGATGATCACTAAAGTTTGCCAATTGCCTCCGGGTGGACACTTTGCCTCTCACATCACCAATAACCTTCTCAAGAGTATGTTCACGAAGTTCCATGGTTCTTGCAACTCTAGCTCGACGACGGGCTTCGATATCCTCATTGCATTTTGGAGATATCACTTGATCATCTTGATCATTTGAGTCCCCGTCTTGACCGAAAAGCTAACCTTGATCCCCAGAAAACATATCAACATTATTGGAAGAGGTGGAAGGACCAAGATCTTGAGTTGCACTCCCTTCAGCTGGATGTAGACCGGAGTCTCCGGCCTGGGGCACCGAAATCTCTGGCCCACCAGATTCTCCGGTCAAGATGGTCGGAGACTCCGGCCTGGCGACCAGAGGCAGAACAGAATGTTGAGGGTCTTGAGTTTGTCTTTGATCAGGTGCATCATTGGCTCCAGCAGCAGTTGCTTGCAAATCTGATGAAGATGAAGGCTCCACTTGAGTAGAGCATTGTCCTTCTCGATCCACCGGAAGGGGTTCCTCAACGGGGCGGAAAAATCCCACACCCATTCTTCTTATGTCTTCTTGAGGAATTACATCATCTACGTCGGAAACATGAAATTGCGCCACTTGGGAGCCGTCATTTTCCTCGAACACCACACTACAAGATTCTATGATACGCCGTGAGGCTTTATCATAGATTCTATAAGTGTGGGATTCGGCACCGTAACCAACAAAATACCCTCTATAGATTTAGATTCGAATTTAGTTAAACGACAACCTTTGATCAAAGAGAAACACTTACAACCGAAGACACGAAAGTAGGAGATGTTAGGTTTGTTGCCGGTGAGGATCTCATAAGGGGTCTTGTTCAACCCTTTGCGGAAGTAGAGCCGGTTGGATGAGTGACAAGCCGTGGATATAGCCTCCGCCCAAAAACTCAACGGAGTCTTAAACTCCGCTAACATGGACCTTGCTATATCCATAAGAGTCCGGTTCTTCCTCTCGGCTACACCATTTTGTTGAGGGGCATAGGTTGCGGAATATTGATGACGAATGCCCTCTTCACTAAGAAACTCATTGAGGGTGTAGTTCTTGAACTCGGAGCCATTATCACTTCTAATTGCCAATATGGTGACATTGTGTTGACGTTGCATTTCAATGGAGAAGTCGATGAAGGTTTGTTGGGTCTCACTCTTCGACTTGAAGAAATAAACCCAAGTAAATCTTGAATAGTCATCAACAATCACCAAGCAATACTTCTTCCCACCTATACTTGCTTCGGGAATGGCACCAAAAAGATCCACATGGAGGAGCTCCAAGATCATCTTGGATGAAATAATAGTCTTGGAAGGATGGGGAGAATCATGCATCTTTCCTTCAGCACAAGCCCTACAAACACGATCTTTGGCAAAAGAGACATCTTCTTTTAGTCTGAGAATGTGGCCACCCTTGTGAAGACTTTGCAAAGTTCTCATGTTGACATGGGCTAGGCGGCGATGCCACAACCAACCCTTGTCGGCCTTTCTGAATAGGCACATCGAATTTGAAGTGGTTTCCCCCGAAAAGTCAACCACAAACAAATCATCCTCGACGTACCCAACGAAAGCGACCTTTAGAGTCTTGCTCCACAAGAGTACCACAACATTAATATCAAAGAAGACAGCGAAACCCATCTTATTAAGTGCATGAACGGAAAGTAAATTAAAGCCAAGGTCTTTGACAAGCATGACATTCGCTAGGGTGATATCCTTAGCGACTACCACCTTGCCAAAGCCCAATACCTTGGATTTTGATCGATCTCCATAAGTGACGGTTGCTTCTTTTAGATTTGGTCTCAACTCCATCATTAACTCCTTGCTTCCGGTCATATGTTTTGTGCATCCACTATCAAGCACCCATTTTGACCCACCGGAAGCATAGTCCTACAAGAAATCATTGCTTGGATTTAGGTCCCCATTTTTCAATGGGTCCTCTTTTGTTAGCAACAAGGGTCTTAGGAACCCAAATAGAACGAGCAATAGGAACATTTCTAGGACCAATAAACTTAGCATAGACATCCCCATAATAATCAACATATATAATATAGTGGCGGTTAGTCTTTCCCGCAAAGTCATCACTAATGGTTTTGCCCCTTGTGGCACCACCACTAGCAATGTTGACCTTCTTCTTTGCTTGAGGGATCCTCTTTGCTTGAGGAGCACTAGTAACATTGGCCTTCTTAACTTGAGGAGCTCTAGCATCCTTCATGAAGCCCTCTTTCTCCTTTTCCTCCTCAACGAACCCAAGACCAACTCTCCCTTTTTGTGAAGTTACAAAATGTTTCTTACCTAGGGAGATGGCCTTAGCAAGATTGATCTTCAACCTAGCATTTTCCTCAATGATATGCGCATGATCACAAGTAACTGGAGTGGAGGAACTAGGCTCATCATTTTTAGGTGGTTGAGCTTGAAGTTGTTCATACGACTTAGTGAGGGTAGAGAGTTCACTCTCCAATGCTTTGTGGGCCTTAGAGAGCTTCTCTATCTCCTCGGTTAGTTTAGAATGACCAACACCAAGCTCGACCTTTTCTTTCTTACATGCTTTGTATTTAGCAATTGCATGATCACGTTCTTTAATGAGTTTAGCAACAATTACATCATTTGATTCTTCTATAGATTCTAGTTGTTGCTCTAGAGAAACTCTAAGCTCATGCTCTTCTTCAAGATTGTCTTTCAAGGATGCAATTTCCATAGCATCCTCTCTTTCAATCTTACCCTTGATCTCAAGCATTTCTTGAGCTTCACAATATTGACTCATAAGAGTCTCAACATGCTTCTTTGTTTCACCTTGCATGTTAGTGATAAAATGATCGAAAGCAACTATTTCCTCTTGATTTTAAGACTAGTAGCATCATCCATATTACTCATTGCCTTAGGAGATGAGGGAGATGATACCTCGGTGGTCTTGGCCATGAAGCATCTTGCGGAGGAGTTAGAGACATTCTCATTGGGAGATTCAAATAGGGAAGGAGATGATGAAGAAGCAATAGCAATAGCGGCAACTTCATTTGTGGGCTCTTCTTCTTCCTCCCCGGATGAATACTCTTCTTGAGCAAGCAATACAATTCTCGGAGACTTCTTGTTGATGGCATTCTTCTTGAAGAAAGGTTTCTTATGGGTGTCCTTTGACTTGTCCTTCCTAATAAGCTTTCCTCCATGAAGTTCCCGATTCTCAAACGGACACTCGGCTACAAAGTGATATTTATCTTGGCAATTGTAGCAAGAACGAACTCTTTGGCCACCCTCCTTCCTTCCACTTGCCTTGTTGACAAAATCCCTTGCCTTGGATGGACTCTACAAAAAGACTTTAGATGTGAGAGCCGCATAGTCCTTGAGAGTATCTTGAAGCTCTTTGGGATCCCAATGTGACACATCTTCTTGAGCCGCATCATCATCATCTTGCTCCACAACCTTGGCCTTCAAAGCAAGTGAAGATCCTCTATGCATTCCAATGGCTCGGGCTCGAGCATCTTCGGCGTTCTTGGCGGCCACCTTGTATGCCGCCATCTCTTGCATGACCTCATTAGATGACATGAGGTGGTAATTGTGTCTTCCTTGGAGACTCTTCAAGTCGGTGGATTCGAACGGCCAAAGGGCGCTCACATACTTCCTCTCGATCCAAGCATCATCCACATAGGTTGCATCAAGGGCTCAAAATTGAGTAGCAAGGGTCTTGAGTCTTCGATACATTTCTTCATGATCTTCACCCTCTACCATGAAAAAGCCCTCAGCTTGGTTGCTCAAGGCTTCAAATCTATTCCTTTGCATGCTCTCATTACCGACAAACTCTTGAGTGAGAATATCCCAAGCTTCTTTGGCGGTGGTGGCAAGCTCAATGAGTGACATGTGCTTTTCTCCCACGGCGGTATGAATTATGTTCAGAGCCAAGTCATTGAGTTGACCATCCACAACTTCTCTTCTTGTCATGTTGTTTGGATCGACGGCCTTGAACCCAACTTGAATGATTCTCCATAGCTCGCTCGAAGCGCTCTTGATATGAGATCTCATCAAAAATTGCCAATTAGTAAAACAAGATGGATTAAACTTAGGTGGATCACCCCTATTGTTTATATGATAATGCGGGATAGGTGGGTCGACGGAGTACTTAAATGGAACACCATGGTACTCCTCCTTCCCATTATCAATTTTAGGAGGGGATTCATTAGTGAATTGTTCGCCCTCCCCACTATGCGCGGCGGAAGCATTAGCCTCCATTTGAGTGTGGCGGGTGGCGTGTTAGCCTTCAGGAGTTGCCTCATCATAGCACGCAACTCCTCCATTTGAGTGTTCATGGATGATGTCAAGCTTGTTTCCAAATTCTTGAGATCATCCATGAACACCGGGGGAGTTCTACCACCCGTAACACCATCACCGTCACCCATACTCTCTTAGGCGGTGAAGCCTAACTTAAGAGCCAAGGCTCTGATACCAATTGAAAGGATCGTATGGGCACCTAGAGGGGGGTGAATAGGTGCTACACCAATTTTTAATTTTTTTTCGATTTTAGGCTTATCACAAAGGTAAATTATCTAGATATGCAACTACGGTGAATTTACCTATATGAGAAGCAAACTAAAACAACTAGGCAATTAACGATACAAGTAAAGACAACTAAGGGAAAGAGATAACCGAAAGAGGAAGCACGCGGAGACAAGGATGTATTCCCGAGTTCCTTCTTGTTAAGGGAGTACGTCTCGTTGGAGGGGTGTGAGCTCGCCACAAGAGGCCTACTCAAGATGGCACAAAGGCC
The DNA here is from genome assembly GCA_012064385.1 of Puccinellia tenuiflora. NCBI lineage: Eukaryota > Viridiplantae > Streptophyta > Magnoliopsida > Poales > Poaceae > Puccinellia > Puccinellia tenuiflora. Next base: position 124,976 of record QRDG01001725.1, on the reverse strand, counting down.
TCACCCTATTCTCCGATGAACCGCACCCGAGGGTTTGGTTCACCTTCCACTATCGGAATCCTTCGAGGCGGAATCCGGAGCCTTTACAATGTTTTTGGGGCACACACCCACAACTTAATTGGGGGCTCCCAATCAACACATCTGTCACAATTACAAGTGGTAAGTACAAGAATTCTAGGGTAACACAATGCTAACCCTAGAAACAAGAATCCTCAAGTGAATGAGGGGGAAATGAAGAACGACTTGGTGAAGATGTAGATCCGGGTCTTCTCCTTCAATCCTCCAAAGATCAACGCGTTTGGATGGAGGAATTGGGAGATCTATCGATTTTGAGCTCTCAAATATTAGGGTTCATAAATGCTGGACGAGCTAAGCTTCCTGAGGTAGGTGGAGGGGTATTTATACCCCTCTGAAATTTCTGACCGTTGGAATTCACTTAGACCGGAGACTCCGGCCTAAGTGGGCCGGGACTCCGCTGCAGGGCCAGAGACTCCGGTCTTCTTCCGGGGTTCCTCCGGACAGACTCCAGAGACGCACCACACCTTGCACGCTTGGGGAGGGGCCGGAGACTCCGGCCAGGGGGGTCGGAGACTCCGGTGCTGGCGGAGACTCCGCACCCGGGCGGAAACTTTGTCGATGACGTTGAACAGGCCGGAGACTCCGGTCTCCAAGGGCTGGATACTCCGGCCACTCGGAGACTCCGGGCACCCTCCGGTGATACTCCGGAGGGGTATCCAGTACCGCACCACATCCTGGCAGAAGGCAGGAAAATCCAGGGGGCCGGAGACTCTGGCCCTGACAGACCGGAGACTCCGGCCAGGGATTGTTCTGCAGCAAATAAAACTCAGCCAGTTCTTCCCTTTTTGGTGGTGGATGCTTAGTGTAAAATATGACAAATAACCTGCAGCACTTAGCATCACATTAGATGATCACTAGTGTTGTTAACTAACACACAAAACCAAAGGGTTTAGGAAATGCTCTTTCACCTATGAAATGCAAGCAATGGAACAAACCATGTCGTGACAAGTGAACATATTTGTCCAAGAAGTTCCCTAAGTTCAAAACAAGGCATAATGAACCAATGGCATGGTATCCAAGTTGTTTCCAATTTTCAAACTTCAAATGTGGTTCCAGTCAACTCCTATTTTTGAAACCATTTTAACCTATGCAAAATTCAAAAGAAAACTATGGGGAGCTTCCTTATTTTGTTGAGAGCATCCATGAAATTTTCTGTAACTTTTGGACCAATTTAAATGCCTAGTTAAAATAGCAACTTTCTGGTTTCTGTGGTTTGCCGGTACTACCGGTCAAATAACCGGAAGTACCGATGCGGCATCGTCCCCGTAGTGACAGTGGCGGCACTATGCCACCATGCCGCCATGTCACCAGCTCCCCCGCACGAGCTACCTGCTCCCCTGGAGAAAAGAGGCCCCCACGACGCCAACTGCTCCCTCTCTCTCTCCCCACTCCATTCCTCCCAGTTTTCTGGATCAAAATCCTAACCCTAGCTAACTCCTGACCAACGCTGCCCCGCCGGAGCCGCCGCCGTATCGCCGCCGCTAGGATCTTCCCCAAGCAGATCAACGCCGGTCATCATCTCCGCCTCGTCGTCCTCGTCCTCCCAGTGCAAGGAATCGACGCGGGAGGCCCGGACTCGCCGCCGCCGTCCCGATCTTCTTCGTCTCCGGCCACCGCCCGCCGAGAGCCATCGCCGCCGATTCGGGCCACCCCGCCACCACCACGACCACACACACGTCTAGGGTGAGTTCCCACGTCTACTAAGCATCTCCAACTTCGTTCGCCCTAGATCGATGGATCCGTGTGTGACGTCGTCGTGGTCACCGCGCGCGCTCGCCGCGGTCGTGCTCGAACTCTTGACCGGAAGTACCACCGGTAGTACCGCCGTGAGTACCGGTTAGCAAAGTTCGGTTCTGGATACCCCGATTTTATAACCAGAAGTAGGTCCGGAAATACTGCCGTCAGTACCGGTTAACAATTTTTGGTTCTGGTTGTTTCAAATTATAACCGGAAGTACCGCGTAACCGGTACTACCGGGCACTTCACCGGAAGTACTGGCTAGGAGTTTTCGGTACTGGACCTTTGTGTTTATAGCCGGAAGTACTACCGGAAGTAACTGCGTGACCAGAACTACCGGAAATTCCACCGGAAGTACCGGCTAGTTTAATACTAGTTTGAGGATTTTCACAACTTATAAATGTTAATTCAAATCTTTCAAGTGTTATATCATTTTGATCAGCAATTCAAATGCTATCTAACTAAGCTACTATCACATCATGACAACAAACTTTCCTTTGATGTTGTTCTATAATTGGTTAAAAGAGTTAAATTCAAATAATCATTTAATTCACCAATTATTCATCAATACTCGGAAAATTGCAAGCCAAGTACCAAAATGAACAGGAGAATCATACCTGTCTAATCATGTCATGTTCATGCATATTTAAGACACTTTTTAGTAATGCAATAATTTGTAAACAATGTGGTCACCAAGTTAAATATGGGGTTGCTTCCAAATAATTGCACTAATTATTTGGCACTCCATTTAAATTGTTAGATAAATTATATGATGATATCATTGCATGAACCTGGCATGCCATCATGATTGTGCATTGCACCTTTTCTTCGTGTTATTTATTTTGTTCTTCTGTTATTTGTTTGGGTATCGATAGATTCAGGAGTCGAGGGTTCCCTCGCCTATCCCGACGATCCGTACTACACGCCCCTGTCAACAAGGCAATAGATAACCTAACCTTCTTGGCATATAGCATCCTATTGTTTATACAAGTATTTTATCCACCACAATATTGCATTCGATTCAAATGTCAACTTTGATCAAGATATAGAGTATCCTATGATATGCATTGTCCCCTAAACCATCACATGTTTCCCCTCCTATGAACCCTAGGTTTGATGTGTTGGCCTGAAGTAAAGATATAATTGTTGTATGTATATGCTTAGATATGCTTAGCCATGCTTAGTCAAATGCTATATCGTCCGGTGATTTATTTCCATAATTATGATGTTGATGGAAAGTTTCGGACATGGTGGTTACCTGTGTTAAATAATAAATTGCTAAAAGGCTTGGATGAGTTGCCATCTGGGGATGGTGTTTTGCCTCATTATTGTCGCCTAGGCTGAGAGTGCTTTTAGCTAGAACCAAGAACCGAGCATGCTTCCAACGGTGGGGACATATGGAATCCCCTTTAACCGAATAATTTGTGCGGGCGTATCCAAGGGTCCTCTAGTTTGCTATTTCCATTTGCGTGTGAGTGTGTGGGTGGAAAAGAAACGATGAGGATGGTGGTGTTTAGGATGTGGCGATGGGGGCAGGGGCTGAAATAGGCTAGGTAAACTTGTCCTGTCGCCACGATGACCCTTGGATAGTCTCATACATTGTAAAGGTTTAACCGCGTACGCCCTGCCGGCTTTCCAAGGAAGAGAGCTAATTGATCAGGTAAGGTGTCGGATGGTACCAGTGGGTAAATTAGTACATCCCTGCAGGGTTTAATCTTTTCGAAAAGCCGTGTCCACGGTTATGGAAAAATCTTGGGAAAGGCGGATTAGCTCATAGAAAACACTAATCGTAATTATTAAAATTTGACAACTAGAGGTTGCAACTCAACGTGTATTAAAAAGGTTCATTTCCTCGAGGGTGATTCGAGGGAGTGCCTTGGTGGAGATGAGTGGTTTCTGGCTACAAGTTGGTTCAAGGTGAACCGAGGGTGAAAGTTTACTATCTTATCCCCTTTATGAAAAACATTCTGAGTAGTCGATGCCATGGGTCATTTATATCTTTATAAATGAAACTAGCTTTATGCAAAACAAATACTATACAGCTTTAGAGCCTTGTCATCATTGGGCCTATATCGCCCTACTAAACTTGCGAGTACGTCGTACTCAGTCTCTCCTTGTTTATTATTACTTGTTTCAGAGGAGGACGACACCGAGCAGATAGGTGGGTTCTTCGTGGACATCGACGAGTAGTCTAGGGTTCCCAGGTGGCAGCTTGGGACGTCTCGGAACAAGCTGGCTGGGTTTATATTATTGTAGGCCTCTTAGGCCATATTTTGGATCTTGTTATATTAGACAACTACCTCGCTTCCGCATGATGTACTGATGGGTCTGTGACCTCTGTGTGTGTTTTGTATCTTTCTCGTTATATGAGTTGCTATATGATCTCTTTGTGTCGTAGAGTCTGTGATGTGCCAGTTGTTCCACAAATCTTGATCTCTCTATTATACATTGATAGCTATGCCAGTGTTTATGGCATGATTGAGGTGTTGCGTGGGAGCGGTAATCCCATGCCCTTTGATTGTGTAGCATAGCCTGTGGGTTACATAGCCTTTTTGTATAATTCCGGGGTCGGGGCGCTACAAGTTGGTATCAGAGCAGGACTGCCTGTAGGAAACCCTTTCTATTGGTCGATGTCGAGTCTAGTGTTGTGAAAGTTATTTATAACCTAAAAACGAGATGTGAAAACCCTCTTAGGATTCTTTTTACTCCTTACCCAACTCGCTCTACTCTGAGTTACCTTACCTCTATTTGTTTTAACGTGGTGTCAAGGTTTAGGTTCTCGGGGTTGGGTTGTTATCGTCCAGTGTATGTCTCGAGTTCCTTACTTATGTTTGCTACCGCCGCGTTGACGTGGTGTCACACGTGGTTGTTTGTTCCTTTCATTCGTGTTAGTGCCATCTTAAATCTCTATATCAGGAAGGACTCAAATGCTCTATCCTAAATGTTCGGAGATGGTTACTAACGGTGTCTTTGTTCCAAATCTTCAGAATGGCTCCAGCCCGTCAAGGTAACCAAGGTGATCCTGAGGCACCGCCGCCACCCTCAATGGCGGAGGTTCTGATGGCTATCGAGGATAACCGCCTGCGCAACGAGCATCTGCTCGAGCAGTTGGTGCAGCAGGGTGCCAGGAGGAACAATGACTGCAACACTCTCACTGAGTTCTTGCGGTCCCAGCCTCCGACCTTCTCTGAAGCTAGAGAGCCGCTTAATGCGGATGACTGGCTGCGGGCTCTCGAGCGCAAGTTCGCCGCCTTGCATGTTCCGGTGGCTGAACAAGTCAACTTTGCCACCTACCTTCTGAATGGAGCCGCTGGCTCTTGGTGGGAGAGCCATGTGTCAATGTTTGACGCTGGCCACGTCTTCACCTGGGCGGAGTTCCGCACCGCCTTCCGTGCGGCCTACATCCCCAAGCCCATCATGGACCTCAAGAGGAGGGAGTTCCTGGATCTGACCCAGGGACGCATGGATGTCCAAGCTTATGGACGTGAGTTCAACCACCTCTCCCGTTACGCCCCTCGGGACGTGACAAATGATGAAGACAAGCAATATCTGTCCCGCAAGGGGTTTGCACCTTGGCTCCGATATGAGCTCTTGCCCTTCAAGTTCTTGTCCTACCAGGAGCTCTACAACCAGGCTCTCACTATGGAGCAGGGTAGGTGATGACGGGATTGATGAGAGTGTTCTTCTCCCTCAACAACGCCAACAAGTACTCTTGATACCCTGAAAGGAAGATAATATATTAGGGATAGGTTGAGCCTCCAAGTGCAGAGTATGTAGAAGTGGTAGTTTTTCCCCAAGAAGGTGACTCGAGGGTTTAATATCGAACTCTCAGGGAATCAGTAGTGTGGGTTTTATCTTCTTGTCCTTCTCTAGATTTCCTGCAAACAAAATAGATTGCTTTGTGCCCTCAACCTCACCAAGTGGTTGTCAAGCACAAGGTGTGAGAATGATATTAAGATGATAATGAATGCAAAACAGTAAATAAAAATGCAATGGTGGTGAATAAGTATGCAAGGATGATGGATGGTATTTTTGGGGTTTTTATATGTGAATGCAAGAAGTAAAAGTGTTTTTGTATTTTCTGATTTTAAAATGGCTGAATGTAAAAGATGCTTAAAAGTGGTTGGAAAGTTGTTTCTTATGATTAATAATGGACCGGGGTTCATGGTTTCACACATGCACTCTCTCTTTAATATAGTGTGGCAAATGAGTAGACATAGATTTGTGAGATTGCAAACAAGGTAATGACATGTTACTAATTATATGGGCATCACGTCCTAACATAGAGACCTTTTGATTATTAGTCTCACTTATACTCCACCAAGATGTGAACTAAATCATGCACCTTAGTAATTAAGATAACATCAGAGTATAGCTTTAAGATTAATGACATGAAGTGAAAATAAACACATGATGGATCTAGTCTTAGGTAGAGGCATGTCACTCCTCCTACCCTATAACATGGTATTTTGGTTTATCCCTAGTGAGGTAACAAAGTAAGGTAAACACCCAATGGATCATGATATTAAGTTGTCAGCTTATTACTTCACCACCCCCGTTACTCCAACTAATGCACACGTTCCCCCACACACGCTCTCATAACATGCTTGATCATAACAAGGATACAAGAACGGGGTACATAATATGCATCTACTTTCATAACTGAAATATAACATTGCAATCTCAACATTTGCTAACTCATATAAAGATCCACCACAATGGTAATACAACGGTGACCGTAATCATGTTCAGCAGCTCATACGGTGCGAATTAGTGAAGCTCAAGAGAGAGAGAGATACATATGCTACTGCCACAAACCCATAATCCAGAGGTGGACTACTCCCTCTTCATCATGGAGACGGTGGAGATGTCGATGGAGAAGAAGGAGACCTCTCCGGCAGGGCTTCGCCGGAGTTTTCCCCCTCCAATCTGCAGCCTCCTGGTCTCTGTTTCTTGTTTCTCTTCTGTGGCGGCCCTCCTTCCGAAGAACGTCGGGGGACCCTTTATATAGGCGTTTTTAGGTCACGAGGATGCTTCTGGGCGAAGGATGTACGCAAACGGGGCCACGAGGGCTGAATTAGGTGGGCCCACGTGGCCTGGTACTGTAGCCGCGTGGGGCCCCCTATTTTGGCCCTCCGGCCTCCTTTCGCTTTCTTCTTTCGCTCCAATGTCTTCCTCCTTCCAAAATAATGACCCCCGTAAATTTATAGCTCATTATGACGTCGTTAAGGTCCTGAAACAAATAAAGAAAGAAATAGGGGTTTTCTGCCTACGCAGGATTAATTCCATAAAAAGGGGAAATCATTATTAATTACCAAAAATCATTAAATAACAGTAATATACCCCTTATATGATGCAAATATGAATGGAATATAAGTATTATAGTACAAAGTTCATGTATGCATTTTAGATGCATCAACATCCCCAAGCTTAACTCATGTTTGTCCTCGAGTATGAAAGTGATAAAACTAACATGAACTTTGCAATATAATCACAACATAGATATAAAAGATGATTGCTACTGCTACATAAAGTCAAATGATTCATTATTTCAAAGAAGTAGCAATATGCAAACAGTTTATAAAGTGATATCAAGTATTCAATGCAAGGATGTTCAATGATAGTTCACAAGGTGTAACATAAAAGATAGTAATATGGACATTCTTACTTTTGCATATTTGAGGTCCATAGAGTGTAGATGAAAATCTGAATATAAAAGGTGGACACTTTGGAAAAGATATATAAATAAGTAGAGGTCAAACATGCATAAGTTTCATCTATCCTCCAAACTATTCTACTTAAGTTATTGATTGCAATGGTAATACTTGGTGTAAAGCTCTCATTCCCCTATCATAGCATCTTGAATGATTAAAGTTTACATGTGAAAGCAAATATGAGTAGTGGCCTTGATAAAGTAATGGTTAGATGTCTCATGCCCCTTGAATACAAGTACCTACACCATGATTACTCAACTTGGGAAACAAAGCAAGTTTAAGTTATCTATCATTGTAAGTAATAATGGTATCATCAAGAGTCTCAACTGGGGTACCTCTTGTCCCATGATATGGATCAAGCCCACATCAAAACAACAAGACAAACAAAGATAATGAACAACCTCAACACCCTCTTTATTTACCACTTGATATAGCTTTTTATTGTAGGGTGTATCACAGAGAGTTCAAAATAGCATGTAAGTAAATTTCCACCATGAATGATGCATGGCTTAGATTAGCGGTCCAGGTTTCTCTCTAACCATTTATACTAACTCATTTAAACTTAACTCTATTTCCACATTATTTCGTCATGATAGGCATCCATAAACAAAAGTACATGATATCAACTAAACAAATGATGGAACATGTTGAAAGCTTTGCATGTGACAGCACATATGGGCTAACTCCCAACCTTAAACATTTATCGAGCCACTATCTTCATAATATTAATCACAATGGCTCATCTTTATTGAATGCAATAAAAGTAAAGTGTGCATCCAGTTCGCGAGAGCTTTTTAACCAACTTTTCCCATTACAATAAATAACATCATAATTTTCATTTAGAGGTATAGATAACACATATAACATGATAAACATACTTGGAATAGCATAAAGCTAATAGGTAGATATGGTGGACTCACTGGAAAAACTTGGGTTGAAGGTGTTGGAAACAAGTTTTTACTTGTTGGAATTTTTGGGCTAGCAAAAGGGAGAAAGATGACCATCTAGATGCATGCATGAGTGTCCATAGAACTAACTAATTCATGTCAAACAAGGTGAAATAACATACAGCATCAAAACATGAATAAAAGATAGCTCATGATAAAGCATTTGCAAATTATTACTCATAAAGAGGCTCATGAATCATGCAACTATATGTGTCATTAAAAATCAACTTAGACATCCCTTTTCCCAATACAATAAAAGCATGCAAGATATTTCAACCCATATTTCCAGTAGCTTTCTCATATATAAATAATAGTGTGGTGGTCTCACAAAATAAAACTCAAAGAAAAAACAAACAAAAAGACGCTCCAAGTTTATGCGATAAAGTGCATTGATAGAAAAACAGAAGTTAGACGTGTGCAAACCGAGAGTGTGTAGGTTCAGTGGGGATGTTCACATCCCCAAGCTTATGGTTTTCACCATCCTTGGATAACTCATGGTGCATCTCCTCCAATCCCTGTGAAAAAACTTCAAAACACAATTTCTCCCATCTCTTTTCTGTGGGGTGATATTAGTAGAGATAAACAAACAAGTTTCTTGCTGCATATAATCCATGGACTAAAATTCATATGAATGATCAGAGAGTGTATAATGTTGTATGCCTACTCATAAACTTAATTGGATCAACTCAATAGTTCAAACTATGCATAAAACAATATGGGACAGAATCTGTCCAGAAAAACAGCAGCAGAAAAACGTATTTTTCTGTCTTACTTAAACTTGTCGAAAAATTCTGAAAAAATTCAGGCGTACAGAAGATGAAACTTTGCAGTTACAGTAAAAATCTCAGCGCATTCGGATTTACAGAATAAGAATGAAAAATCAAACCGTGCACAGACTCTGTGCAGGAATAAAATCTCCGACGTAGAAATAGCAACTTTTTCAAACCAAAATGGGTAAACTTGGCACTTTATTAAAAATTCCAGAAACTAAACTAAGAAAACAATCTCTTGTTACAGCAATAGGACACAAATAAAATCCAAATAAAAACAACCGGGTTGCCTCCCGTAAAGCGCTTTCTTTGTAGCCATATAGCTAGGCTTACTTACTTGTTGTTTTACCGCAGATGAAGCTCATGAGGGAGCTTAAAAGTTGTGCCCTTCATCCTTGGGAAGTGTTCCATGCATTTCTTATGTGGAAACTGAAACTTCACATTCCCTTCCTTTGAATCAATAATAGCCCCTGTGGTACGAAGAAAAGGTCTTCCAAGAATAATAGGACTAGAGGTTTTATTCTCCATATCCATGATTAGAAAATCCACAGGTACAAAAGTCATATGTAACTCTAACATAACATCACTTACTTTTCCTAAAGCATGTTTAATGGTATTATCAGCAAGTGCAAGTCCAATAGAGCATTTTTCAAGATTCTTTAATTCAAGTGCTTCATATAATTGTTTAGATAAAACAGAGACACTAGATCCTAGATCAAGTATGGCATGGTGTGTCTCTTTTCCAATAGTTACTAGCACCTTGGGGATCCATACATCCCCAAGCTTAGGTGGTATCATAGCTTCTTGATTGTATCTAGCAATTTTTTCTTTCAAGACATGATTAGCAATATAGGAACCAAAACCAGATTTGTTAACATCAATAGAAGGATCACTTGCAAATTTTTGTAAGATAGATATTAATTCATGCAAGCTACTATTCTCCAAATCAAGCAAAGGATCATTAACTTCACGAAGCATCTTAACTTCTTCAACTTTTCTGTCATCATATTCAGTTTTACTAACTTCTTCTTTTGAAGCCATAAGATGAGACATAAAAGGCAACAGATATTCAAGATAATTTAGCAATTTATTCAGAGTTTCCTCCAAAGTAAGAGGAACATTTTCAGCAATATTAATAGAATTCAATCCAACCACAGGTGGTGCTTGTGGTTTTCCAGCAGACATACTCAATAAAGTGGCTTGATTATCAGCAAGTTTTGAAAGGGCTTTGTCTAGTCCTGCAGCTTGGAGTTGTAAGTTTTTAATATTAGAACTAATAGAAGCAATAGACTTATTCAACTCTTGTATCATGGTATTATGACTAGCAACTTGTTCCATAAGAATTTTATTAGCCTCAAAATTATCATTACTTGATGACACAGGTTTCCATTTATCATTAGCATTAGGATATGGAACAAAAGGACGATTGTTGGGAACATATGGAGGTTTATTACAAGAATTATAATTGTTGTTACCATACCCATTGTTTCCATAATTCCTAATGAAGTTGACATCAATATTTTCAGAATTATCACCAACTAGTTCTTGCAAAGGAATATTTTCAACACTTGGTTTATTAAGCAAAGCAAGAATAGTATCCATCTTAGATGACAAATCATGAGTTTCTTCTATGGAGTTTACTTTCTTAGATGAACTATAGTTTTGCAAAAAGGTTTCCAATATATTCTTAGCCTCTACTATAGTTTTTCCCATAAAATCACCTCCAGCAGCAGAATCAAGTATATTTCTAGACATGTAATTCAGACCATTATAAAAAGAGTGTAGTATGGTCCATTCATTAACTCCATGTGATGGGCAAGTTCTAAGCATAAGTTTTATCCTATCCCAAGCCATAGCAACATGTTCATTTTCATTTTGCCTAAAAGATAGAATATTGTTTCTATTTTGCAAGATTTTAATAGGAGGATAGTATTTCTTAATGAAAGCTTCTTTCAGATCATTCCAAGTTTTAATGCTATCAGTAGGTAATGAATGCAGCCACTCCTTAGATTTTCCTCTAAGTGAGAAAGGAAATAATTTCAGTTTTAGAACATCACTTTCAACATTCTTAAATTTTTGCATGTCACAGATTTCAACAAAATCATGAAGATGCATAGAGGCATCCTCCACAGCACTACCACCAAATTGCTCCCTAGTTATCAAGTTCAACAAACTAGGACTTACTTCATAGCTATCAGCTTGTATCTCAGGTGTGGTAATAGGTTTAGCAATAAATTGATCATTTGGAGTGTTTGTGTAGTCACAAAACTTAGTCCTATCACCCATTTTAGCAGATTTTTATGTGTTTTTGATTTTTTATGCAAAACTGAAAATAAAATGACACTAAAACAATGCAAACCGAATTAACTAATGCAAAACAAAATGCAAAACTGAAAATAAAATATGCAAACCGAAATCTAAAAATGATATGCAAGACAAAAACAAAACAAAATAAAATGCTTGAAGGTAAAGATGACAAGATGATGCTCACGTAGGTGCAACCTCCCCAAGCTTAGGTGTTAGCACAAGTTGGTGATGAAGTTGACTTTGTTGTGATATCCTTGGACAAAATCTTCCAGCTATGATTCCCCGGCAACGGCGCCAGAAAAACCTTTGATGACGGGATTGATGAGAGTGTTCTTCTCCCTCAACAACGCCAACAAGTACTCTTGATACCCTGAAAGGAAGATAATATATTAGGGATAGGTTGAGCCTCCAAGTGCAGAGTATGTAGAAGTGGTAGTTTTTCCCCAAGAAGGTGACTCGAGGGTTTAATATCGAACTCTCGGGGAATCAGTAGTGTGGGTTTTATCTTTTTGTCCTTCTCTAGATTTCCTGCAAACAAAATAGATTGCTTTGTGCCCTCAACCTCACCAAGTGGTTGTCAAGCACAAGGTGTGAGAATTATATTAAGATGATAATGAATGCAAAACAGTAAATAAAAATGCAATGGTGGTGAATAAGTATGCAAGGATGATGGATGGTATTTTTGGGGTTTTTATATGTGAATGCAAGAAGTAAAAGTGTTTTTGTATTTTCTGATTTTAAAATTGTTGAATGTAAAAGATGCTTAAAAGTGGTTGGAAAGTTGTTTCTTATGATTAATAATGGACCGGGGTTCATGGTTTCACACATGCACTCTCTCTTTAATATAGTGTGGCAAATGAGTAGACATAGATTTAACATATGAGATTGCAAACAAGGTTAATGACATGTTACTAATTATATGGGCATCACATCCTAACATAGAGACCTTTTGATTATTAGTCTCACTTATACTCCACCAAGATGTGAACTAAATCATGCACCTTAGTAATTAAGATAACATCAGAGTATAGCTTTAAGATTAATGACATGAAGTGAAAATAAACACATGATGGATCTAGTCTTAGGTAGAGGCATGTCACTCCTCCTACCCTATAACATGGTATTTTGGTTTATCCCTAGTGAGGTAACAAAGTAAGGTAAACACCCAATGGATCATGATATTAAGTTGTCAGCTTATCACTTCACCACCCCCGTTACTCCAACTAATGCACACGTTCCCCCACACACGCTCTCATAACATGCTTGATCATAACAAGGATACAAGAACGGGGTACATAATATGCATCTACTTTCATAACTGAAATATAACATTGCAATCTCAACAATATTAACTCATATAAAGATCCACCACAATGGTAATACAACGGTGACCGTAATCATGTTCAGCAGCTCATACGGTGCTAATTAGTGAAGCTCAAGAGAGAGAGAGATACATATTCTACTGCCACAAACCCGTAGTCCAGAGGTGGACTACTCCCTCTTCATCATGGAGACAGTGGAGATGTTGATGGAGAAGGAGGAGACCTCTCCGGCAGGGCTCTGCCGGAGTTTTTCCCCTCCAATCTGCAGCCTCCTGGTCTTTGTTTCTTGTTTCTCTTCTGTGGCGGCCCTCCTTTCGAAGAACGTCGGGGGACCCTTTATATAGGCGTTTTTAGGTCACGAGGATGCTTCTGGGCGAAGGATCTACGCAAACGGGGCCACGAGGGCTGATTTAAGTGGGCCCACGCGGCCTGGTACTATAGCTGTGTGGGGCCCCCTATTTTGGCCCTCCGGCCTCCTTTCGCTTGCTTCTTTCGCTCCAATGTCTTCCTCCTTCCAAAATAATGACCCCCGTAAATTTATAGCTCATTATGACATCGTTAAGGTCCTGAAACAAATAAAGAAAGAAATAGGTGTTTTCTGCCTGCGCAGGATTAATTCCATAAAAAGGGGAAATCATTATTAATTACCAAAAATCATTGAATAACAGTAATATACCCCTTATATGATGCAAATATGAATGGAATATAAGTATTATAGTGCAAAGTTCATGTATGCATTTTAGATGCATCAGTAGGAAGGAGCTGGACTCTTCCAAGAGGCCAGCTCCAATGGACAATCAGAGCTCCTCTTCTTCTAAGGGCAAGAAGCGCAGGGTCTTTGTGCCCTTCAGTGTCGTGCCTCGTGCTCCCTTCGCGCCAAGGCCTTCAGGGTACAGGCCACCTCCGCCACGCCCAGCTACCTCGACCTTGGGTGCGGCTGGAAGTGGTTTCCGCCCTCAGCTGCCTCCACCACCACCGAGGCCCACTTGCTACAGCTATGGCCAGCCGGGGCACTACTCCCGGGAGTTTCCCCAGAAGGCACCGGCTACCTCAGCACCTGCACTAGCTCCCTCTACACCAGCCGCCAAGGCCATGACTGTCAGCCGTGGCCGCCTGAACCACGTCTCGGCTAAAGGAGTGGAAGAGGACCCCGGTGTTCTCATGGGTATCAAATAAATGCTTATCCAGCTTAAGTGTTATTCGATTCTGGAGCATCGCATTCATTCATATCCATATCATATTGTAACAGCCCCAGTTTGGTACCCTAAAATATGGGCCAAAATTTTCACTTTTTGCTTTGCATTGCATAATGGCATACTTATTTAAATTGCTAATTCTAAATAAAGCAACACTTGGAAATTAAAAACTAGGGAAGCAAAACCCTTCCCAAAATTTTCAAATCAAATACATTACTCAAATTGGCAGAACCAATTGTTCTTGAGTCTCCAAATTGTCCAGGAAGCTCAAGGATATATTTTTATAAATAATTGCCAAAGGATAAATTCTTAACAAGCAAATAAATGAAATTGAGAACTCAATTTGGTTCAATTAAAATTATATTTTGAAGCCAATTTAAACTCTCCAAAAATTCAAAATAAAATTATAGGAAGTTCCATTAATATATTATGGGCCTCCATAAATATTTTTGTAATTTATTGAATTGTTTAAATGCTCCAAATAAATCCAATTTGGAGTTTATCAAAAATGACCTTAATCAAACCCTATGAACAAATATGGTGCAAAACATTTTATTTTTCCACACAAATTTTTTTGGAGTTTCTCTAGGTCAAGGGGAGGCCACATGAATTTTTGTAGATTTTATAAAAATGCTTAAAGCCATAATTAAATCACTAAAAGTGCTTTTGGACATGTTTAAAATAAACTTTAGAGATGGCAAGGGGTTAAGCGCAAAGGGGCATCTTCTCCCCTGTTCACAGCACGCACGGAATGGTGCCATGCCGCCGTGTCCCTCTCCCTAGGTCGACGCCGTGGTCCCCTCTGTGCGGATAAGAGCTCCCCCCCGACGCCCTGCTTCCCCAACTGCTCCCCTCGCTCATCTGCTCCCTCCCCTCTCCTCATCTTTCCGAAACCCTATATCGAGCCGATGCCTCCCGCCGCCGTCGCCGTGGTCGCCGTCGATCCCTGCCGTTGGAGCTCGAGCTGAAGCCGCCATTTTCACTGCCTCGTCGCGCTGCACCTCCACGCCGATGGAATCGGCCCGGGGTGACCGGAATCGACTCGTCCGTCCTCATCTCTCTCGCCTCCGTCCGCCGCTCGCCTCTGTCGTCCTCGCCCATTTTCCGGCCGCCACAAACCCCCTCCGCCACTCCGAGTGCAACTACCCGCACAAGGTGAGCCCGCCGTCCTCTTGGACACCTTCTCGCTCCTCCTCCTCCTCTGTGGCCTCGCCTCCGTGCGGGAGGCCGCCGGCCGTCCGCCATGGCGCGGCATGTCGCGCACGAGCACGTCGCCCTGCGTTTTCCCCTCCGTCTACAAGCACCCGCGGTCTACAAGCACCCGCACCGCGATCACCCGCAACCGCACCCGTTCGGCACGCCAGCGTACCCACGGAGCGCCGCCGGAAAAGGGTCGTCGCCAGCCGAGTCCTCCGTCGGGTGCTGCCGCGCGCGAGACCGCTTGCCCGGCCAGGCCTCGGCTTGGGCCGGCACGAGGCCGGCCGCTTCGGCCACCCACCCAGCCTCCTCGCCCAGCCCGGGCCGGCCAAAGGCCGGTGGCTTCGGGAGCCCACCCGGCCTGCAGCCCGGCCTGGCCGGCACAAGGTCGGTCTGTCTGCAAATTTGAATTTCCTTTTTGGAAAATAAAAGCAGATTTAAATAATTCATATATTTTTAAATATTGCTTCAAATTTGGCAAATCAAATATCAATTTGTTCAGAAAAACAAACCCTACAAGATAGAATCATTGAAATATTCTTTTGAGTTTATATTTTTGCTGTTTGTTAAGAATTCCTAAGATGGTATAAATAATACCTAACTTGGGGAAAATCATAATTCGATAAATATTTAACCAAACATTATGAATAAATATCAATGTGATCAACACTTCAAATGCTATCAAACCATGCAATTATCGCATCATGATCACAAATATTTATTTGATGTTATTCTTTAATTGATTAAAGAATTAAATTCGAATAATTATTTAATTCACTATTTAATCTTCGGTAAATGAAAATTTACAAATAAGGTACCAAAACGATCGGAAGAACAAACCCTATCCATTCATGTCATGTTCATGCATATTTAAACCACTTGAGTAATTTAACAAATGTATGAACAATGTGGTCATTAAGTTAAATATGGGGTTGTTTCCAAATAACACTACTAGGAAACTAGCTATAGGTGGAAGGTGTTTTTGTGGCGCACCTAGTATGCCGTGCGCCACTGATAATATTCTGTGGCGCATGTCTGACGATGCGCCACAGAAAGTTTAGGGTTTTTGTGGCGCACTAGTTCCCCGTGCGCCACTAAATTAGATCTTTCTGTGGCGCATTAGATCCCATGCGCCACAGAAAAGATGTGGGCCCCACCACCAACGGCTGGATGGCATCCTACCACACATTTTCTGTGGCGCATGAAGTTTGATGCGCCACAAAAAGTAGAATTTCAGTGGCGCATCTGGACGTCTGCGCCACAGAATATAGCGTGGGCCGGGCACCAATGATTGGGGGAGGTGTTTCTGTGGCGCATGAAATCACATGCGCCACAGAAATTTGTATTTCTGTGGCGCATGGAAGTTCATGCGCCACAAAATGCCTTTACAGAGTTACAAAAAGGGCAGCCCCCACTCACCACCCCCATTGTCTTCTTCTTCCCCTCTCCTTCCACCTTGAGCAGCTCGTGTTCCTCCTCCCTCCCACCCCATTTTGCTCATACTTTTCTCCATTCTTTGTAGTTAAACCTAATTTATTTGATAGGTAATTGGTGAGGGGGCCGGGGGAGGCTCGATCCATATATACTCCTTTCCCAAATACATCTCTTTTTCTCTCCAACACCGCACACTCTCTCTCATCGATCGTGGTCACATCTCGGTGACAAATCTACTAGGTGAGTATAGTTGGATGGACATGCATATGCATGTTTTGTGTGGCCGGCACAAAACATGCATATGAAGGGGCGGTTTGGACGATGGCGAGACGTTTGTTTGTTGTGCTCCGACCATCGTGTCGTGGAGATGTGGATATTTTTGTGAAATGCTTGCAGGTACCCCGAGAGGCCCTTGAGATTGCCGGAACGTCGATTAACTTCCGTTCCGGCGAATTCGGGTACTCCATATGTCCCTTTTTTAGCAAAGGTCATGCCGAAATTTTTAAAAATTTCGGCATGACCTTTGCTAAAAAAGGGACATATGTGTGTGTGTGTGTGCGCGTGACCTTTTCTTATTTCTGCTTTATCTATATGTAGCAACCATGGTCATCAAGATGAGCTCCAGTCAAATCGGTAGATACAAGGAAGAAGCAAAGGCGGACATGATTCGGTGCAACAGGCACCAGATAAGATGTCCGTGTCGAACATGCAAACTCGTGAGCTGGATCGACCCTGATTCCGGACAATTGGAGGAACACCTACTCAGGCGCGGTTTCTGGATAGGCTTCAACAAGGCGCCGACAGCAAATGATGCGCATGAAAACGAGGGCGGGCGAGAAGACGAAGAGTCTCCCGGACATGGTTATCATGACGAAGGAGATGCCGGCGGACAAGATCATCATGACGAAGGAGATGCCGGCGGACAAGATCATCATGACGAAGGAGATGCCATCGGACATGGTCATGATGAAGGAGTAGATGGTGGTGGAGAAGACGCGGATACGCAGACCTCGCTAACTTCGGCCTTGCAGGACACTCATCTTCAAGACGAACTTTTGTACAATGACTTATGTGACATGAGATGAACTTTTGTACCCCTAAATTCAGCACTTGTAATCAATGTGTGAAACGATTAACTTATGTATCATGACTTGTGTAATAATCGTGTATCTTGGGCTCTAAGTAATGTGATATACCTGTATTTCCTATAATATATACCTGTATTTTCTATAATAAATCTGTAATTCCTATAATATACCTGTATTTTCTGTAATATACCTGTATTTTCTGTAATATACCTGTATTTATACAGCAGGCAGCAGAAATTTGAAAATACATTTAAATTATTCTGTGGCGCATCTTTTTATTTTTCTGTGGCGCATGGAATTCTGTGGCGCATGACAAATGATGCGCCACAGAAATAATTCTGTGGCGCACCCTTGCTGGTGCGCCACAGAATCTTGGTATTTCTGTGGCGCACCGCCTGGATGCGCCACAGAATTACATTTTAGTGGCGAGACTTCTGTGGCGCATCCCCCCATTTCCTGGATGCGCCACAGAAATCAAATAATGGTGCGCCACTAATGACCATTTCCCTAGTAGTGTAATTGCACTAATTATTTGGCTCTCCATTTAATTTTGCTATTTAAATTATATGATGATCTCTTTGCATAATCTTGTCATGTCATCATGTGATTGTGCATTGCACCTTGTCTTCGTGTGATTTATTTTGTTCTTCTATTCTTGCTTGGGTATCGATAGATTCCGGAGTTGAGGTCACCCCTACCTACCTCGACGAGCCGTACTACACGCCTAGGCAGCAAGGCAAGAGATAACCTAACCTTCTTGGCATCTAGCATCCTACTGTTTTATAAACTTATTTTATCCACCATAATATTGCATGCGATTCAAATGTCTCTTTTGATCAAGTACTAGAGTATCCTATGATTGCATGTTTTTCCCCGAACCATCACATGTTTCCCCACCTATGAAACCTAGGTTTGAAGTGTTGGCCGGAGACAAAGATATAATTGGTGTATTATATGCTTAGCTATGCTTATCCATGCTTAGTCAAATGCTTTATGTCCGTTGATTAAATTCCATAATTGTTGATGTTGATGGAATGTTTCGGACATCGTGGTGAGGTGTGGTACTTAATTAATTTGCTTAAAAGGCTTGGATGAGTTGCCATCGGGGATGGTGTTTTGCCTCATTCCTGCTCCTAGGTGCGAGTTCTTGTCTCTATAACCAAGATCGAGCGTGCTGCCAAAGGTGGGGACATATGGAATCCCCTGTGACCGAATAATTTGTGAGGGGCTTGTCAAGGGTCCTCTAGTTTGCTATTTCCATTTGCGCGTGAGTTGTGTGGGTGGAAAAGAAACGAGGAGGACTGTGGTGTTTAGGATGTGGCTGCGGGGCAGGGCGTTGGAGGCGCTGAACCTGTCCTTCCGCACACTGATGGTCCTTGAGTAAGCCTCATGCATTGTAAAGGTCTAACCGTGCCCACTAGGTGAGCCAATTAGGTGAGCCGGACGGTACCGATGGGTAAAATAGTACACCCCTGTAGGGTTAAATCTTTTCGAAAAGCCGTGTCCGCGGTTATGGATGACTTGGGAACGGATATACGAGACCATAGAGAATCTTAACCTAATTAAAATTTGGCAGCTAAAGGTTGCAATACAACGTGTGATAAAAGGTTCATTTCCTCGAGGGGGATTCGAGGGAGTGCCTTTGGTTGAGATGAGTGGTTCTGGCTACAAGTTGGTTCGATGAGAACCAAGATGAAAAGTTTACCCTCTTACCCCTTTTATGAAAAATATTCTGAGTAGACGATGCCATGTGTCAATTATATTTTTATGAATGAAAACTAGCTTTATGCAAAATAGCTACATATGCAGCTTTAGAGCCTCCGTCATCATTGGGCCTATATCGTCCTACTAAACTTGCGAGTACGTCGTACTCAGTCTCTCTTTGCTGCCTTTATAATTAGTTTCAGAGGACGACGACACCGAGCACATAGGTGGGTTCTTCGTGGACGTCGACGAGTAGTTTGGGGTTCCCAGGTGGCAGCTTGGGACCGTGGAACAAGCTGGCTGGGATTGTTTATCTGTTGGCCTCTTAGGCCATATTTTGGATCTTGTTGTTAGAAAACACTACTCCGCTTCCGCATGATGAATTGTTGGGTCTGTGACTTTTTGTGTGTAATAATTGTATCTTTCTCATATATGAGTTGCTATATGAATCTTTGTGTCGTAGAGTCTGTGATGTGCCAGTTGTTGCACAAGTCTTGATCTCTTTATTATGCATGATAGATATGTCTGAGCTTATGGCATGATCGAAGTGTTGCGTGCCGATGATCCATTCCGAGCACGCCTGCCAAAGGTTTTGGCCTGAGATTGGTAAACCCAGTAACCTTCGATTGTGTAGCATGACCGGTTGCACAAAGCTTCATTGCATAGTTCTGGGGTCGGGGCGCTACACATATGCACACAACCATCAAATACCGTTTGTGAACATGGACTCTCCCCTAGTGGTCAAGACACCAGGCTCTAGTTGGCACACTAACTGGATCGCTCCTGAGGTTCAGATTTCTATAGGGTCAGTACCCTTTCCGTTCTCGTTGATAGCACTGAAGTCAGATGGGATAGATGTCATTCTGGGCATGGATTGGCTAGTCAAATATCAGGCCAACTTGAATTGGTCTGCCATGACTGTCACAGTGATCCACCCAACCTACGGGCTAGTGCGTTACTGGTCCCCTTCATCCGCAGTTCCATCCGCTGCCACACCTCTCTCTCCGGAGATCAGCCTATACTTTATGGAAGGTATTACCCCGCCAGAAATGCATGAGGTTGTTGTGGTGTGTGATTTCCCAGATGTCTTCCCTGAAGAATTGCCTGGCATGCCACCTAATCAAAGTGTGGAGTTTGTCATTGACTTGGTTCCGGGAACTTCTCCAATTTCCAAAAGGGCCTACCGCATGCCAGCGGAAGAGCTGACTGAGCTGAAGAAACAAATCGATGAGTTGGTGGAGAAGGAATTCATTCGGCCTAGTAGCTCACCCTGGGGCTGCCCGGTCATCTTTGTCAAGAAGAGGGATTCAAATGTTCCTCGTCTGGTTGTTGATTACCGTCCTTTGAATGTGGTAACCATCAAGAACAAGTATCCTATTCCCCGCATAACTGACCTATCGATTAGCTAGCAGGTGCAACTGTATTCTCCAAGATGGATCTGAGGTCAGGCTACCATCAGATCAAAATCAGAAAGGAGGATATTCCGAAGACGGCTTTCACTACCCGTTATGGCTTATATGAGTATACCGTCATGTCCTTCGGCCTCACCAATGCCCCGGCTACATTCATGAGGCTTATGAACTCCATCTTCCACGAGTACCTCGACAAGTTCGTCATAATATACATTGATGACATCCTTGTCTACTCCAAGACCGAAGAAGAGCATGCTGAGCATCTTCGGCTAGTTCTGACCAAGCTTCGTGATCATCGCCTCTATTCCAAGTTCTCCAAGTGTGAGTTCTGGTTAAAGGAGCTCATCTTCCTAGGTCATGTGGTGTCAGCTGCTGGAGTAGTTGTGATACCCAACAAGATTCAGCCAATCCTGGATTGGCCTACTCCAAAGTCCGTCAATGATCTCCGTAGCTTCCTTGGGTTGGCGGGTTATTACCGCCGATTCATCGAGGGCTTTTCCAAGATAGCCAAGGCATTGACTGACCTCCTCAAGAAAAATAGCAGTTTGTATGGACAGACAAAGCTGCAGAGAGTTTCCAAACCCTCAAAGTCAAACTCACGACCACTCCTGTGCTTGTCCTTCCTGACACAGACAAAGACTTTGTCGTCTACTGCGACGCATCACTCAGCTTAATGCAAGAAGGCCATGTGGTAGCCTCACTAGTAGGAAACTGCTTATAGCCGCCGGGCTACCGCTGGCGAACACAATAAAACGTTCGCCAGCAGTATATAGCACCGGCGAACACCAAATATGCGGTACGCCAGCAGTAATGGCGGGTCCAAGTGGCCCAAGCAGCGCCAACTACCGCTGGCGAACACTGTTTCCTGTGCGCCAGCAGTATCGCGGTACCGCTGGCGAACACTGCTTCTTGTTCGCCGGCAGTAGCATGTGAATACCCACTAGCACGCATCGCGCCCTCTCTCTCCACCTTATCGCCTCACACCCGACCCTCCCTCTCCTCCTTATCCTCTTATCCTCTCTTTAGTCGTTCTCCACCACATACACACCTGGCACACACACCCGCGCTGACCGTCGTCGTCATCTTCCCGAGGGCGAGGACGCGGAGGCCTCGTCGCTGAGCCCGAGCCAGCCGCAGCTGCCCTTGCCCCACACCCACGCGGCTCCGTCGACGAGGAGCGCAGAGTGGAAGAGCTCGCCATCTCCATCTCCACGCAGCAGATCCCCACCTCCACGCCACCGCCCGCGGCCGTCTCCATCTCTGCGGCGAGAGCGACGGAGGGTCCGGAAGTACTGCCGTCAGTACCGGTTAACAATTTTCGGTTCTGGTTGTTTCAAATTATAAACGGAAGTAGCACCGGAAGTACCGCGTAACCAGTACTACCGGGCACTTCACCGGAAGTACCGGCTAGGAGTTTTCGGTACTGGACCTTTGTGTTTATAGCCGGAAGTACTACCGGAAGTAACTGCGTGACCGGAACTACCGGAAATTCCACCGGAAGCACCGGCTAGTTTAATACTAGTTTGAGGATTTTCACAACTTAATAAATGTTAATTCAAATCTTTCAAGTGTTATATCATTTTGATCAGCAATTCAAATGCTATCTAACTAAGCTACTATCACATCATGACAACAAACTTTCCTTTGATGTTGTTCTATAATTGGTTAAAAGAGTTAAATTCAAATAATCATTTAATTCACCAATTATTCATCGATACTCGGAAAATTGCAAGCCAAGTAACAAAATGAACAGGAGAACCATACCTGTCTAATCATGTCATGTTCATGCATATTTAAGACACTTTTTAGTAATGCAATAATTTGTAAACAATGTGGTCACTAAGTTAAATATGGGGTTGCTTCCAAATAATTGCACTAATTATTTGGCACTCCATTTAAATTGTTAGATAAATTATATGATGATATCATTGCATGAACCTGGCATTCCATCATGATTGTGCATTGCACCTTGTCTTCGTGTTATTTATTTTGTTCTTATGTTATTTGTTTGGGTATCGATAGATTCAGGATTCGAGGGTTCCCTCGCCTATCCCGACGATCCGTACTACACGCCCCATCAACAAGGCAAGAGATAACCTAACCTTCTTGGCATATAGCATCCTATTGTTTATACAAGTATTTTATCCACCATAATATTGCATTCGATACAAATGTCAACTTTGATCAAGATATAGAGTATCCTATGATATGCATTGTCCCCTAAACCATCACATGTTTCCCCTCCTATGAACCCTAGGTTTGATGTGTTGGCCTGAAGTAAAGATATAATTGTTGTATGTATATGCTTAGCCATGCTTAGTCAAATGCTATATTGTCCAGTGATTTATTTCCATAATTATGATGTTGATGGAAAGTTTCGGACATGGTGGTTACTTGTGTTAAATAATAAAATGCTAAAAGGCTTGGATGAGTTGCCATCTGGGGATGGTGTTTTGCCTCATTCTTGTCGCCTAGGCTGAGAGTGCTTTTAGCTAGAACCAAGAACCGAGCGTGCTTCCAACGGTGGGGACATATGGAATCCCCTTTAACCGAATAATTTTTGTGGGCGTATCCAAGGGTCCTCTAGTTTGCTATTTCCATTTGCGTGTGAGTGTGTGGGTGGAAAAGAAACGATGAAGATGGTGGTGTTTAGGATGTGGCGATGGGGGCAGGGGCTAAAATAGGCTGGGTAAACTTGTCCTGTCGCCACGATGACCCTTGGATAGTCTCATACATTGTAAAGTTTTAACCGCGCCCGCCCTGCCGGCTTTCCAAGGAAGAGAGCTAATTGATCAGGTAAGGGGTCGGACGGTACAGGTGGGTAAATTAGTACACCCCTGCAGGGTTTAATCTTTTCGAAAAGCCATGTCCACGGTTATGGACAAATCTTGGGAAAGGCGGATTAGCTCATAGAAAACACTAATCGTAATTATTAAAATTTGGCAACTAGAGGTTGCAACTCAACGTGTGTTAAAAAGGTTCATTTCCTCGAGGGTGATTCGAGGGAGTGCCTTGGTGGAGATGAGTGGTTTCTGGCTACAAGTTGGTTCAAGGTGAACCGAGGGTGAAAGTTTACTATCTTATCCCCTTTATGAAAAACATTCTGAGTAGTCGATGCCATGGGTCATTTATATCTTTATAAATGAAACTAGCTTTATGCAACACAAATACTATACAGCTTTAGAGCCTTGTCATCATTGGGCCTATATCGCCCTACTAAACTTGCGAGTATGTCGTACTCAGTCTCTCCTTGTTGATTATTACTTGTTTCAGAGGAGGATGACACCGAGCAGATAGGTGGGTTCTTCGTGGACCTCGATGAGTAGTCTGGGGTTCCCAGGTGGCAGCTTGGGACGTCTCGGAACAAGCTGGATGGGTTTATGTTATTGTAGGCCTCTTAGGCCATATTTTGGATCTTGTTGTATTAGACAACTACCTCGCTTCCGCATGATGTACTGATGGGTCTGTGACCTCTGTGTGTGTTTTGTATCTTTCTCGTTATATGAGTTGCTATATGATCTCTTTGTGTCGTAGAGTCTGTGATGTGCCAGTTATTTCACAAGTCTTGATCTCTCTATTATACATTGATAGCTATGCCAGTGTTTATGGCATGATCGAGGTGTTGCGTGGGAGCGGTAATCCCATGCCCTTCGATTGTGTATCATAGCCTGTGGGTTACATAGCCTCTCTGTATAATTCCGGGGTCGGGGCGCTACACAACATCATCTTGGAGTTGGAGAACTTGAGAGGCCACATTATGGTTAGCATTGTTATCACTGTTTAACATTCTGCACTTCCTAACTATCAACACAAACTGTCTAACTTTTGTTCGTCCGTAGGATCACCCCAAGGACGCTGAGTTCCTTAACAAGCCATCCAGAACTACCAGCAGATGCAGACCATCTTCTCCTTCGGTCTGGCCACTGGAAGGCATGCCATGGGATCCTCTGAGTCTCTAGGTACGCCTGACAAACTTGACACGCAGGAGTCAGAGACCATCATCATCCTTGATGGTACTCCAGACACCCGAGGCGCCAAACCTGCTGATCCTGCACGAAGCCAGCTGAGAGAGGGGATAAGAAGAGGAAGAGGGGTGCCTTGGTGGATGAGGAGGTGCTCGTCTTCACCAGCATGACCGCGGCCGTGAGGGAGGTGGCAACCGCCATCAGGGACAACGTGCCTGTGGACGTGCAGCCATGCCTCTGCGAGGCTGTCATGACCGCAAAGGGCACGTACAGTGACTCAGCCAAGATGGTGGCTCCTAGCCACCTCCTCGACAACAAGGCGCAAGGCATCGGCTTCATTCTCATGGCCGAGGACCACCATCTGCTCTGGCTTCAGACCTTCCTGAACAAGCACTACTACAAGTAGTGCTTGGTATGTTGGAATTGGCGGTGGTGCAAGCATGCTTGATGATGATGATGATCATGATGATGACATATGATGTATATTTTGGGTAGCTAGGACAACAAAACTTCTTATGGCATGTATATTTTGGTGCTTGAGGTGGTACATATGCTAACCCCTCACACGACGAACTTGCGGTGATAGTATTACACCCTCTTTTGATGTGGTGCTAGGTTGACACCATACTAGCTAGGCAGCGAACACTTGTGCTGCTTAGTGTTGTTGGTAGGTTTGTGATGATCAATGCATGCTTTGCTTATGTTGCTATTCCACCTTGTGATCATGTGTTGCTTGTTTTGCAAGTTCTAATGCTGCTCTTCTGTGTTCTAGTTGTACGTGGTGTTCAGAGGCAGGACTCCAGGGATCTACACAACCTGGAATGCTTGCTCGACTAAGGTGGAGAATTACCCCAACAATTGCTGCAAGAGGTTCGACACTCTCTAGGAGGCACAACAAGCGTACTAGATGTCCAAGGTAGAAGAGACCCCTCTCCAACCTCTCCAAGCCGGAGCAAGGAACACTGATGAGGGAAAACGTGGAGGACTCGGTGCTTGTGTTGGCATCAAAGACGTCGTTATCATTGTCCTGGTTGCAATCGTTGTATATTTATGCATGTTCTAAGTATGCATGATCGTTAAACCATAAAACCCTTGTAGACTGGTAAGCTCACCACTTGGCGTGCAAGGTTAGCGGAACAACCATGAACTGGGCAACCAAACGCAGTGCTTTATGGCTTAAACCCGAAATCTGGGCATCCAAACACGAGCTCTTAGCTTTTCTGCGTCCACGCAAACGAGTCAGGCTAGGAAATTGTGGGCAACCAAACGGGCTACAGAACATGGCTCCGGCTACATTTTTCTGGGGCCATGCCTGCCAGGGCCAAGGAGACGTGAGGCCCATTTTCGGTCCGGGCAACCAAACACGCCCTCAGTGACTCTGCTTCCGGCCGGAACGTGCAAGCCGTCGTGCATCATCAACCTGCATGACACATCGAGGAGATGGGAGAGGCAATCCATGAAAGTAATCAGTCCACCCTTGGATATGGTTCCGTTGGGGGGGGCAGCCATTAGAAGTCTCGTCGCAGGCAGATCGGACAAGAGGCGGCGAGCGGCGATTAGGGAAGGAGAAGAGTCCTGGCTAGCGATTAGGTAAAGAGAGAGTCTAGGCTGGTGGGAGATCGCGGAGCTGGGGTATGCCTCCATTCAACAGTTATTGATGGATGATTAGTCCGATCTAATGGAAAAAATTCTTAATAGCTAGGATCAACGTGGAGCCTCCTAGGGAGTCTCCAATTACTAAATATAAGATTTATAAGATTTTTTACGTGTTGTTGAATATTTTTTTGTTGACGCATAGGGTCGAGCGGATATGCGGTGTTGGATGTTCTTAGCATAGAATCTTCCTTCATGGCTACATCCTTCTCTATTGAAAAAATCGATATTTTTTCCAGTCTTTTGCCAAGTCGACGAGAATGGGATATTTATTTTGCATGATAGGTGTATCAAGGCATGAGAATGTATAATTCCTCCTATTTTGATAGAAATGCAATGATGACATTTGGTATATGTTATGAATGAAATGTGTTATGTTGTTAGCGTTTGTGTTGTGAGATTTTAATGTGCATTGGCATCTATATTCCTGCTGCAGACACACATAAAACTCTATGCGGAGAAAGCTATGTAAGTGACAATCTAGTTTGAGATAATAACTATCCTCTGCAATCGGGGATCATCAACGGGAAGTGGATATGACTATAGTTGAGAGGTGGTCTATCTGGACTCCACTTCCGCTACAATATATATTAAACTGGTATAATCTCAAGACTCGTCACCTGCATCTCGCTGTTGTCTGGTTGTTTTGCGGTAATACTATATTTCATAACTCTCACTGGTATGGTGTTCCATAACACGTTTTGTCCTTGTTGTCTAGTAATATATGTGGTATGGTTAATATTAAGTTTTCTACTTCTCAGGTAGGCG
Source organism: Puccinellia tenuiflora (assembly GCA_012064385.1). NCBI lineage: Eukaryota > Viridiplantae > Streptophyta > Magnoliopsida > Poales > Poaceae > Puccinellia > Puccinellia tenuiflora. The sequence continues at coordinate 97,684 of QRDG01001725.1, read as the reverse complement.
AGAAATCACTATTTCTAAGTCAGCACCAAGCATCGTTATTGTGAACCATATATATTCCTATGAGCACATAGAACAAGAAAAAGATTATGATCAAATCCCTATCAGTGTTGACTGAAAAAATGACCATTCGGGGTTTATGGTTTAGGGTTTCTAAACTTACTTAGTTGTAGCCACTCCCACTCATTCTGTTCTATTTGCTGACATTGAACTCTTATCTTTAACATGCAAAGAAGAGTTCTTGATAGGTCATGTGCTTCTTGGTTTTCTTATAGGATATTTGTTGGCTTTGGATAATTGTTATTGACGCTTTGTTCGAACGTGATGTTATCAAGATCTTTTGTAATTAGAGTTGGCTAGTGATCGTGAGAAGCTTGTCAACGACATTGTATGAAGTGTGAGGATCAACAAGAAGTAATTACTTATATAAGTACTTGTGTACATGTCATAAGCATGGAGAATCTGGTCCAGTTGTAGCAAAGCACATGTTATTTACCTTTTTTCTATGTGGAGAGCAAATATGCTACCCGTCTCTCGTGGGTAGTTGTCAAAACCTGCCTTGACGAAATCACATCAGGTGATATATAACCCACCTTGTGTGTCAAAAACTCTAGCTTCATTCATGGTTACAATAACTTGCAACCCAAATGAAGATGAAAACGATGAGACCATGAGAGGCGGGTATGTTTTGTTTTTCAGATAAGAGGGGTTGATCTTGTTATCGGACGGTACACACCAAGGTCGAAAGTGCATCGGGTCCAATAATATAATTGGGCCTATCTCACTATCTGCATCCATCATTCCATTGACATGCTTTCACAATTTTGGGGCGGATCGACTGGCAAACAAAGCTCAAAGAGACTCCACCCAATAAAAGTTCCAACATGTTCTTTTTTGCAACCCTATCTCACCACCCATTTCATCTAAGTTTTTTCTGCAGTACATTTTTTCTAGGTTGCTAGTGTTGCACTGTTGCATAAGAGCAACTCTAGCAGATCCCGCAAAAAACACATACCATATATTCGGTTTGCGGTAAACTGCAAACTATTTTTACGGTATGCCTTGGCTACCGCCAGAACGGATCCCGCAATACTCGTACTGCAAAATTACACACATGTCCTACAAAAAAATAATTTCTCCTTACATTTCCTACGGTTCGGCTGTAGTTGGCCGTGAAAGTCCACTACCAACAATGAAGTCTTAGTTTAAAGTTATCTCATCAATGAAGTCTTGGGTACAACTACAAAAAGGGTTCCCTTTCCAAAGGGAACTTTATTAGCACCTAAGCGCGCCACGTGGCAGTAGGGGAGAGTTTTTGTGGGATTTTTGTTTCTCACGCCGGAGGTGTACATGCATTTACGAATGGTTTTCATATTTGAGATCCTCTCGTCGAGACCTTCAAATCTAGATCCCATGTTGATATGTTTCGAGAATTTTTTTTTACTTTTCAATACTTGTACTCCGTACATTCAGAACTAGTATGGTTTTCTGTACACAGAACATGAAAGTAAAGATTATACAAAACAGAAAGTACAAAATATAGTGATCAGGATGTACAGATTAGTGTAAACAGGATGTACGAGTACAGAAAAACAAGATGTACAGATTACTGAAAATGTACAACCACAGTGCTGCCGGATGTACAAAACTGGAAATGTACAAAATTGAAGATGTACAAGCTGAAAATGTACAAAACTGGATATGTACAACCACATTGCTACCGGATGTACAAACTGTACATAACCGGATGTACAAAAAATAGTTTGTCGAAAACTATCAACGTGGGATCTAGTTTTGAAGATCTCGACGCGAGGAGCTCAAAAGTGAAAACGGTTTGTAATTTGGATTAACGGTTCTCAAGATATTTCGTTTTTTAAATTCGGTTTTGAAAAATAAAAGGGAAAACTCACCCTCCCACCTCCCATATCATTTTCTCTCTCATACTTCGCACTTTCAATCTAACTGCGAAACATGGCGAACATGCGACAACTACAAGGAAGAGATTAAGGAGAATGTGACACTTGGCGCGACGAGAGTCATACTTAGGTGACGGGTAGTCTTAGTATAAAGTTATCTCAAACCCCACACACACACACTCGGTACGTTTTGTTTTGCAGGATATGCTAGCGGGGGCGGATCTTACAACTTGCTAAGAACATCTCTAGCGAATACCTAAAAAGTGGTCAAACCCACAAATATTTACGATCCCGATTGAAAAATACGCGCGGAATAGATCCCGGAAAAGATCTCGACCCGGAAAACTTTTTCCAGCTACATGGATATTTTCATCTCCGTGCCCCCAAACTACCAGTTTCCAGCTCCATATCTATCTATATATTTAAAGACAGACCATATCGCGGCCTCTCCGCGCTCCGGCCACTGTTCTAATGAACAGTAGCTACTGTAGCATGCTACAGTAGCTACAGTAGACTAGATCTGAGCCTTCGACCGGCGATCCGACGGTCCAAGCGCACCCCCGTGACGCTTTTGTGACCCCCCCCCCCCCCCCGAAACCGAAAAATAACCCGCAATCCAAAATTTAACGCAGCGAGGGATCTGTTTACGATTCCGCAAAAACACAAGGGCTTTTCTGCAAAACCACCCAAACAATCCCCTACCTCCCCTTCCTCTCTCCCGCGACGCGGAGGTCGCCATCGCCGCCTCCGCATGCCCCGCCGCTCCGCCCCTCCCCGCTCAGATCGACGGACGCGGGGAGCTCTACCGTCGCGCCCTCTTCAAGCTCGCTAGAGAACGTGTGCCGGGACGCCCGAGGGACGCCGGAATCGGCCTTGCCGTGCTCCGCGTGCGCCGCCACCGATTCGGTCGCCGCCGGCGGGTCCGGCGACCAAACGGTCCAGAGCGCCGCCCCTCCGGCTTCCCGCGTCCGCGCCCAGCACGTCCAGCCGCGCGTCCTGGCTCGCCGTGCTTCGCCGCCGGCGTCCGCGTCGCCGCCGCGGTAGCTCCGCCCAATGATGACGTCATCCTGATGTCACCACGGGCCTGGGCTAGCAGATGGATTGCTTGCTGGGCCGGGCTGGCTGTTGTGCGGCTGGCTCGGCCCTTTTTTTTTCCCTGCTCTTTTTTTCTGATTTTTTTTTTAAACTTCTATAACTTTTCAAATACAGCTCCAAATAATTTCTGAACAAATTCTAACAATTTATAAATTTCAAAACAGTCATTCCAAATACTTTAGAACCTTTTACGAAATATTTCAAATCTTCGAAATTTCCAATAATACGTAAAGGCTCAATTGACACCTTTACGTCATTTCAAAAAAAAAACATGGACTCCATAATTTTCTTTTGAACTCAAATAAAATCCAGAAAAAAATAATAATATCAGCAACATCATTCAATACGACAAACCCAAAAAAATATTTTTCCAGCACAAAACATCTCACTTAAATAGAGTTTGCTAAATCATTTAAATACAATTACTCATTTACATCATGATTTTTGAATGTCTTCCCAAACAAACTCCATAAAAATAACGAATGTCCGAAAAATAAATAGCTTCAAATACAATCTCATTTGTACAATCCAAGTTCCTAACTATTTCAAAATACGCTAAAATACACAAGAATGCTCAGAAAAAAATTGTAACGAATTTGAGTACTCCAATTCGCTCGAAATACAAACTCAAAATGTTAGAAAAAAAGCAAATTCAAATGTTCCCATCAGAAAAATGAGAAACATAATTTGATTATATGAAAATAGAAACATATTTACAACTTTCAATATACTGTCGAAGTTAACAAATACTCACACTACGTATTCCCTGCAATTATGCACTCTCCTCAAATTATATATCAACAAAAAAAATAATGATTCAGATGCAATTTCCACAAATTACATATGCACTTCACTAAATGCTCATAAAATGCACATCTCCTGATTACGAAGCTTAATTACATATTTATGCCAACATACAAACTTGATAAGACCATCAAGTTTGCCAACTGTTCGAAATTACCGTAGCATTTCTCAAAGTTTTGGAATTTCCAACATTTGGATATACCTCAAATACATTTTCTCTAATTATAGTTAAGAATTCGTGGCAACATACGAACATACTTAAATACTTCAAAATTCTAAATATTTTGGATATTCTCTAACCTATATAAAAAGGGTCCACAAAAATTCAACGGTAGCTACATGTACCAAAATACAAAACATAGTTGAACAATTCAGAGTAGTCAAAATTTGGATGCAACATAGACGATCTTTCCCCATTTGTTACCACGAATCCAAAAAAATATGCAGTACTACTAACTACATACTTAACTCAAATATTATTTGGAACAAAAAAGAAAGTTTCAACATTTCAAATTGCTAAAATATTTGAGGTATCCCAAAATATATGAACATGCTCAAAAAAAAATTGATAGTTGCTAATGCCAAAATGCTGGGCCGGGCTGGCTGCTGCGCGGCTGGCTCGGCCCTTTCTATTTTTTTTCCCTGCTCTTTTTTTCTGCTTTTCTTTTTTTTAAACTTCTATAACTTTTCAAATACAGCTCCAAATAACTATTTTGAAATACGCTAAAATACACAAGAATGCTCAGAAAAAAGTGTAACGAATTTGAATACTCTAATTCGCTCGAAATACAAACTCAAATGTTGGAAAAGAAAAGCAAATTCAAATGTTCCCATCAGAAAAAATGAGAAACATAATTTGATTATATCAAAATAGAAACATATTTACAACTTTCAATGTAATGTCGAAGTTAACAAATACTCACACTACGTATTCCCTGCAATTATGCACTCTAATTGACCATCTCAATTAATCAAAATATTGACAAGAAAAAACTTTTCTATCCATATGAAATGCATATGCAATTCCTCAAATTATATATCAACAAAAAAAATAATGATTCAGATGCAATTTCCACAAATTACATATGCACTTCACTAAATGCTCATAAAATGCACATCTCCTGATTACGAAGCTTAATTACTTATTATGCCAACATACAAACATAATAAGACCATAAAATTTTCCAACTGTTTGAAATTACCGTAGCATTTCTCAAAGTTTTGGATTTTCCAACATTTGGATATACCTCAAATACATTTTCTCTAATTACAGTTAAGAATTCGTGGCAACATACGAACATACTTAAATACTTCAAAATGCTAAATATTTTGGATATTCTCTAACCTATATAAAAAAGGTCCACAAAAATTCAACGGTAGCTACATGTACCAAAATACAAAACATAGTTGAACAATTCAGAGTAGTCAAAATTTGGATGCAACATAGACGATCTTTCCCCATTTGTTACCACGAATCCAAAAAAATATGCAGTACTGCTAACTACATACTTAACTAAAATATTATTTGGAACAAAAAAGAAATTTTCAACATTTCAAATTGCTAAAATATTTGAGGTATCCCAAAATATATGAACATGCTAAAAAAATTTTTTTTTGATAGTTGCTAATGCCAAAATGCTGGGCCGGGCTGGCTGCTGTGCGGCTGGCTCGGCCCTTTCTATTTTTCTCCCCTTGCTCATTTTTTCTGCTTTTCTTTTTTTTAAACTTATATAACTTTTCAAATACAGCTCCAAATAATTTCTGACCAAATTCTAACAATTTATAAATTTCAAAACAGTCATTCCAAATACTTTAGAACCTTTTCCAAAATATTTCAAATCTTCAAAATTTCGAATAATACGTAAAGGCTAAAAAAAATTGATAGTTGCTAATGCCAAAATACAAACAAACTTAAACAATTCGATCTACCTAATATTTGTATACATTGTAGGTGCAATTCACCTAATTATTGATTAGAAGTAATAACTACTCACAAAATACATTTCCTCTCATTATACTATGCAATCGGGAAAAAAACATTATTTGCGCTACTTATGAAAACATATTTCAAAGTTTCACTTCGACGAATATTTGGACAAAATCCAAACTAATTCCCTCAAAAAAATGGATTGAATTTAATAAATGTCCATATGATGTATTTCATTTGATTATGTAGTTCAACCAAATTTTAAGGCAAAATACAAACTTATTATATCTTCCTGAAGTGTTTAACATTCAAAGATAATTAAGCTGAGACTATGGAGTTAAATTAAATATGGATTGAATTTAACGAACTCCCTTAGAATGCATTTCCTCAAACTATGTAGTCGAATTAAATATTTCGATATTTATAGCGCATTACAAATATACTTCACCACTACAATTTATGGAATTACAGTAATTCAACAAATGCTATTCATTTACAATAGTGCACACTTTAGTACAAATATGCAAAAAAAATAAGATTTTTTCCCATCTAAATGATTTCGTTGCTTAATCTTCTCAATTCTAAACCATTCTTTAATACACTTTAGACATATACAATACTTTAATAAAGCATAGTTCGCGAAATATTACAACAACATATCGCCAACAAAAAAAATTAACAAACGCACATCGTGCCGACGCGCAAAATTCTTAGAATCCTTTCAAATCTAACTATTTCGCCAACTTTTGGAATTGACAACTTTATAAACTGCAGAGCTTCAAAATGTGGACATTTCCAAAATTTGAATTTTACCACATTCCCCCTACTTTTCTTTTTCCAAAAAAAAAACTTTTGTAACTTTTGAAACACAACTTCAATAATTTTCAGACATGCACAACTTCAAAATATGGACATTTTCACCATTTCAATTCCACCACATAGACGCATCATACAGATTTGAATATTTCAAAAAATTTGAATCCTTCCAAATCTAACTAATTCTCCAACTTTTGGAATTGAAAATTTTATAACCATACAGATAATTCAAAGCTGAAAAATCTTCCAAAATTCAACAATTTTTTAAGCCTATTTGCCCAAATTTTTCGGATTTAAACAATTTCTACACGTTAACTTTTTTTTTACCCTGGCCGCCGCAGACGCTTTGGCAACCAACAAGAAGCGGCGGCGTCCACATGCAATCGCAGCACCCATCCGCAGTCTAAAAATATATCTCACAAATTACATTCTCCCTAATTATAGAGTTCAAACAAATATTTATGGGACACTACAAATATATCCAAACATTCAAATTTTCTACATATATGAAAATACTCAATATGCAAATTGCTTATTTCCTTTACATGTTTTTATTTTTCCTACACTTTTATCTTTTTCTCCGTCCTCTCCCACTGCCACCAAACTTACAAATTTGTTGACAATCCGTCTATTTACAAAAATTACGTTTCAATTGAACGAGTTACGATGACATACAAACATTTTTCAACATTTCAACTTACCAAACATTTCGACAAAGACCTAAATGCATTCCTTCTAAACAAATAGATTTGAATTTACAACATACTTACATAGTGTAATTCTCCTGATTAAATAAATTAACTAAACATATATGTCAGACTACAAAAACACTTGAACATTTAAACTTGCTAAAAAAATGAAGTTACTCCAGACGACAAATTACGAAGAGTTTTAACATTTCAAGTCAGAACATTCCGTATGGGGTCTCCTAAATGATATTTTTTACAATACTCCAAATGCTTCACATCTCACTTAATAATGGCGTCATTTATCTAAAAACTGCAAGTACTGTTCCACTTCATAACAGCAAAATAAAAAATAAAAAACACGTTTGCAAGTTGCAATTTGTCCAACATTTGAGCGAACAATCAGATATTTCATTTAATAAAACCAAAATATTCACCAAAAATAACCGCAGTATACTCATAACAGATACCAAATTTGTTTCAACATTTCAATTTAGCCAACACTTCGACACGACACGAACAAACTTTCCTCATATGTGAAATCAAATTCAAAAGGATCGTTCTACTTACAATTAAATATTGACGTCGAAATACAAACATGTTTGAGCATTTCAAACCTCCAAATATTTCAATATTATACACAATATATCAAAAATGCACACAAAAAAATGCTATCTATTCATAACAAACCAAACAAATGTTTCAACACTCCAATTTATCAAACATCTTGGTTAATAATATATATATAGGGAAAATGCTTTCTACTCCCGGGTGTAGCTACACCCATGTCTAGATACTGCCATACGGAAGTATTCGTGATACTTTATCGGTTTGAGTATGTTCATATACTATATCTAAGATACTTCATACCAACTTATATGTAAAAAATTGCAAGTGGGTATTTAGTTTGCACTATATTAAAAATACCGTCATATTTGTACGTAAAAAAGAATTATGTGAAAAAATTGTACATACAAGCTATAAAGTAGTATTTATACTTTCTAAATAATCATATATACTACATACTACATGTAGTACATTCCGGTATATATGTATAAGAAACATATGTGTGGTAGCTACACCCGACTATAGTATCTATACCTAATAATAAAAGCAACAAGCCTTCTTCCGGTCCGTCATGAATTTTACCGTTTTGCCCTCCACCAAATTACATATTACACACAATATGCCACGGTACCGGTTCGCTGTTTTTCTTCTCTCCCCGAGCGACCCCTCCTCCCGAGCAGAACATCACCGGCCAGCCCGCCACCCATCGATCACTGGCCACTGGAGTCGCCGCCCTCCCCCGGCCGGTGGAGCAGCGGTCGCCTCCTCTTTCTCGATGGACCATGGTGCCACTGTTTCTTCCATCCATGGCCAGAGCGGAGAAACGAGGAATGGATGAGTGGCCGTGAAGTCCCCAGTAAACCAGATCTGGACCAACCGGTGACATCTTCTACCCCTTTTTATTCTAGCCATGGCAGCCGGATTTGAGGCGATGTGAGATGTTGTGTTCTTCAGATCTGAGTCGCGTTCTTCTGATCTACTACGTACATCTTTCCTTGACGCCAACGTCTTTCTCCAGTGATTCCCAAAGATCTTCCCCGCGATCTCATCGGCCCGGATCGAGATTGCCTCCACAATCCCTCCTCCAACCGATTTCGTGCCATCCCCACATCGATGATTCTCGCCGCCGCCCTCGCTTTCCGCCCATGTCGCCGGCTACTCGCCGGAGGCGCCCTTCTCGGCGTCGTCTATCGGCTCAGCCTCCCGGCGCTCCCGGAAGCACAACTGATTTCACATGATGCTGCTGCTGCGACGATCGTTATCCATTCGGGGAGGAGGGGCCGGCGGCGGCAGCAGCAAGGGCTCACTGGTAACGGCGCAGAGGACCTCGTGCTACCTCTCAGGATGTCCTTCGCGGCGGTTCTCGCCCAGTTCAGTGTTTCCTCTGGTTCCTGCCTTGTGCCCGCTCACTGCCTCCACAAGCCTCGCTTGCTCCGCGCGCGAGAGGACGCCCCATTGGTCGGGAATCGGGACACGGTGATTCTCAACATTTAGTTCCCGTCCTCCAGCGCCGCCTGGACTTCTCCGCAAACTAGACTCCGCCGCGCCACCGCCCAGTGCTCGCTCCCAGCTCGCCTCACCTCTCCTCTCCGGCTCTCCCTGGCTAGCGTTCTTACTGTGCGTCCCTCCTGTGCGCGCGCTGGTGCTAAGTTGCTGCCGAACTGAACTGATCGCTGCTGAACTGTACTACTGCCGCTACTCAATTGAATTATCTGCCACTGCTGAACTGAATTGCTGCTTGTTTGGGCAGCTACGGTGGTTATCAAAAATTTGACAGAAAAGAACCATTCCAGGCTTCTCACCGTGATGAGACGAGCCTACTACTCGTGTTGCGTATGCAGATGTGCTCGATTTCTATCCGGGGTAAGTATTGTTTAGATGTGCTGCTAGATGAAACCTGGAGAAACGTTTATCAGTAGACCTTATTGTGCACTTGTGCATACATGTGTTGGCAAGAAAAGAAAAAAATAGGCTAGGATTATTGAGATCGCTAGACGCCGCGGCCATGCCACGGGAAGGCCGCGCCGGAGGACACCGTCATAGGGCGAGCTGGCTGTTGGGCCAGCGCCCGAGCAGCTGTGTCGGACGCCGTCGTGAAGAACAAGCGCGCTGCCACCGGGCGCTCTGAGACCGAGACCGCCATTTCAATTCAGGGCAGAGGACTCGGGGGATCCGTGTCACGTGTGTTATCTCTGAGGCTATGAAGATGCTGCTGGAGGTCATGTCCGTCATGATCCAGGTAGTGCAAAGCTTATTGATGAGAGGATCCTCGTGTGTTAATATCTCAGTTCTTGAATGTTCATTAAGAGCTCTTTCCTATATATGTGTCAATGGTTGATATTTCTTACCAATTACTACCAAACCAATGATTATTCTGGTGGATAATTGTTGGTATTTTCATATTAGAGTTTCCTCCAGGAGTATACTATCATATGTTGGTTCGTAGAGTATGTCTGCTTGCAGCCATAGCAGTAGCATGCCCTGCAAATCTTTGCTAACATTATTGGCCAGAGGGTCCCTCTGTTTGCCAAAATGTTGGTAGGAACTGTGAATTGAGTGTGTGGGTGCGCAAGTTCGCGTTGGAATGCCAGTTCTTGGGAACATTTTGCAATTTCTATGATCAACAATAATAGTTTACTACGAAGTTATGTCATGCGTGCTACTAATTGATGTAGTGACCTGGTTCCCCTCTGTAGAAACTTATCACCTCAAATGACTTAGGATGAATGCAATGCATCATTTGTAGAATGAACTAATAGCTCCTCTTAATCTACATTAACTTTTGCAGGTAACGTTTGTTGAGGGTATCAAACGAAAGCAATATTGTCATGCACATGCTCTCTCCCTTATTGCAGGCGGAGAAGGTAATTTTTCTGATCATACAATCATCTGCTCCATTTGATCTACTTCTGAACTTATTGTTCCATTTGTATTGCCATGGTTAAACATTTGGCCGTCTAGGAGACTAGGAGTAGCTGTGAGGGTGACAAGTTCATTTATGAAGAAGAGAGCTTCTCTGATGGAATGTTATACAATGTTCTAAAATTGATGTCAAGAGAAAATTATGCAAGTCCCTCAAAGTTTTGAAACTGGTTAGAATCCCTTCATAATTATGTTTGCAAGGGAAATTAGCTATATGTCAGTGCAAAAGAGTGTGACCACCATCCAAATGCCAATACTGACCTGTACATGACATGAAATAAAATGATGAACCTCATGCGGTTTTGATCCAACACATGCATGGTGTTCATGTTCTGATCGACTAGCTAAAAATGTACAAATTTATGAGCCTCTAATACTTGCACCGTTTTCAGCATTTTATGTCAAATATTATCATGATGTGGAGATAAATATTTTTCTTTATGGCCTGCTTGCCAGCATGATGGTTCTCACTAGCTGGCTTAATTCACCTAATATTTTTTTCAGTGACTTGAGTTTTAGAACCTGGCTCTTATCATGACTTCCTTGCAGGTCTATTTCAAAGCAATAGACCCCTTTAGTGAGAGATAGCAGAGTGCCTGAATCATGACAACCTTCTGGGATGTTCTTGCATTTGTTTCCGTAGCAACGCTTAAGTTCAAACAATTCTGGTTTTATCGGTGCCGTAAGATATATGTTTTAATTACAAAGACCCTTGCTTGATATCTGTTGTGATTGATAAAATCCATATCACATGTTTAATCCATCACCCTCGTGTAGCAAAATTCGATTTTAGGATGCAGAAGTCAGTTTGACATTCTGCTTCTTTTGATTGATCCTCAAATTAGAAAAAAATGGCATGCTCTTAGCTAATCATTCTATTTGTACTTTGATCCAACTCGCTTCTATCACCTTAAGTTAATACGGATAGAGATTTGCATTGTCCAGGTCAAAGATTTTCATATGGAGGAATTGCTCTGTTTAATTAATATGGTTGCCTCATGCTATGACAGTCCCAGAGTAGTGCTTTAATATCCAACGTTAGTTTGATGAATACATTTCCTTTTGGTGTTCTTTATTTGCAGGAACTGAACATTTTCTTTTTAGTTCGATCAACCAATAAAATTTTATTTATAGTCTATTTCATATACACACTGTTACAAGAAAGCACAAAACATATATGTTTATTTTCTTCGAGTTATTTCTTCTGACCCATTGGTTTTATATTTATGTCATGGTAGGGAACATTTTGATGAATCTTGAAGTTATGTTGAGCTCGTTTTAGATAGAGCAAAAGGTGCTAACTGATCTTGTTCCGTGATTCCGTCGCCACAATTGATCTTATCCAACCATGTGTCGTTGTAATTCTTCTTTTTTTCTCCCGTTGTAACGCACGGGCATGTGTGCTAGTGAATATATATATAAATATATATATATATATATATATATATATATATATATATATATATATATTGCACAAACAAAATCACCTACGCGCATGGCCTGACGCCACGCCAAAATTCAACTAGTACACCACTGTATAACACCAAAACAGAACATATCCAAGCCCGGTAGACGCTCCCCGTCGGTGCCGGCGCCGGCGACCTCCGAGCTCGATTCCGATGAAATCCCATGACGCGAAATTTTAATTCCGGCATCAATCTTCAATTCGCGACGAGAAGGTTCGATTCCGACCAATTTCAATCAATTCCGACGCAGGAGCGATAGACCGGACGCGCGGCCGCCATTGACGGAACGCAAATCACGCGCGGACCGGCGCAAGCGCAGCCAGGCACGGATGGCCGGTGAGCTAGCTAGCTAGCTCGCGTCCAAATCGATCGATGGATCGAGTAGCTAGCTCACGGGCGCGACCAAGGCGGGCAGGCGCAGCGCGGTCCCGCGCGGACGGGCGCAGCGGCGGCCAGCCGCGAGCGCGGACGGGCGCGGGGCAGCCAAGCACGGGCGGGCGCGGCCAGGGGCGGTCGGACGGTGGGAGGAAGAAGACCGAGGAGGAAGATGAAGAGGGGAAAAAGAAAAAAATATAGAAAGGATAAGATTTGCGGTGGGGTATCTGGTATCTATATCATGTGAGAAAAAAAAACCCGTACCGTAATTCCGTAAACAGTTTCCAGTTGAACCGGATACCAATTTTCCGGTACCACATTATACGAGGAAATTGCAGATAACACCACTTGTTAGGGCAAGTTTTGTGCAGAACCACGACCACGTCTTTCTTTTGCACAGAACACCATATTTTGCCGTAATTGTTGCACAAAATACAAATCTCACAATTAACAGCCTATAATAGTCATCTAACATGTTGGCCCACCGTTTGTGTCGACGGGAACGGAGCAGAGAGAGAGGTGGCGTTGACTGGCGGCAAACGGCTGCGTGGTGATGGACGGAGACCCGCGCGGCTCCTTACGCCCACGGCCAGGGGACAGGGGTCGCGGAAAGGTCTCTGCAGCGCTACCTGGCGACGCGGCGGCAGCGGTGGCCTGCGGCCGTGTACGAACTCGACTCTACGGACTACGGCGGCGTCGCTCGCCTCCGACGCGTGGGCGCAAGGCTGCCCTAAGCACACTGCAGCCTTGACCACCCGCCGCGGCGCTGCAGCGGGATGTCTAGCACGCCGTCTGCGAGGTGGTCCATGCCATCACACGCCAATAGGGAATGGCCGCACATGGGGAATAGATGAATATGGATTAGATGGGAGTGTTGTGGTGCATAGATTGGCCGGTCGCGGCGGCGCGAGCCTTGCCGTCGGCGGGGAGGTGCGCTGGAGGCGAGGAAACTAGCTAGCCGTGTTGGGTCTGCGCCAGGGACTTGGGATGGGCCGAGGTTGAAGATGGAGTTTTTTTTTGAGCGAAAGTTGGGGACGAAGTGGTGATAGTTGCTTAGTTCTGTTACGGTCAAGCACCTCTGCTCCGTTCCCATCCTGACAGTGGGCCTAATTGGTCATCAAATGCTGCTAACTAGAAATTTTGTGTTTTGTGCAACACATATGGCAAAATATGGTGCTTTGCACAAAAAAAGGCGTGGTTGTGGTTTTGTGCAAAACTTACCCCAACTAGTGGTGTTATGTGCAATTTCCTCACATTATACGGTATCTGCTAGAGATGCTCTAAGAGCAACTCTAGCAGACCCCTTATATCCCGCGAAACAGTAAAATAACTGCCAATTTACCGTCTTGTGTTAAAAAAAAGCGACCCGAACAGAAACCGTATCCAACCCTGGCCTTTAAAGTTTTTAAGGGCTGCGGAAAAATCATCCCCCGAACCTTTACAATAAATGGTTGGGAGGCTGACCCCAAGGTGCCCTTTATCTCGCGCGAAGCATTGCGGGAGGGAATATTCAGGACGTACCGATGACCCTTCACCATGGAACTTGCTGGAATACGACCGTCTTCCAAGTAACTCGTCGGAATCGCGGGAAGCTTGAACAGCACCGGGCAGGAGCTGCTTGTAATGCGTGAGGTCGAGGACGGTGGCCCGCCGACATGCACAGAGGCCGGGAGGGCGGCTCAGCCAGGGTGGCGGCGGTGTGGGACCACGTCCAAGGCAGCGGCATTAGACACTCGTCCACGACGGCGGGGGCGTGGGACCTTATCCAGGGAGGCGGTGGAATGGGGCCTTGTCCAGGTCCGGTGGCTAGAAGTGGTCCGGCGATGCGTGGCGAAGGAAGTCGGGGGGTGGGAGGTGTTTCAGTTTGGGAGGTGGGTGGGTGGTGTCAGGATGCGGTTGGGAAGAAGAAAAGGCCACCGACAAGTAGGGCCCTTGGTGGCATATTTGCGTTTGCAGTTTTGTTTACGGTTCTATTCTACGGGAGTAAATTAGGGAGTAAAAAATATGTTTTGATGGTTTGTATCCGCGTTAAAAGATCGCGGATTTAATGGGTCTGCTAGAGATGCTCTAAGGGGGTGCGCTGGACATCGGGTAGAATTTTTTTAAGCAGTCATTTTTTCCATGTGTGCACCCCTCAAAAAATGATTCTTATCTGTTGTGGCACCCGTAGGCACCCTGGTTCTGAATCCTCTAGCTCCGCCTTTGTCTGTTAGAGTTCTTTTTTTTTCGCCTAAAACCGTAAAATGATGGTTTATTTGAGGTTTGGGCTTTCCGAGAATCTGTTAGAGTTGCTCTAAGCTAAAGAAATCTACTACTATATTTAAAGACGAACCGAATCGCGGCCTCTCCGCGCCCCGTGCACTGTTCCTGGAACAGTACGCACTGTAGATGCACATTAGCTACAGTAGCCACGCGATCCGCGCCGTCCGCTGGCGATCCGACGGTCTCGGGAACGCGTTCGTGATCGACTTGCAAAAAAACCCTCACAAAACCGAAAATAGAACCCGCAGTCCGCAAAATAACGCATGGAAGGACCTGATTGCAAATTCGCAAAAACAAGATGGCTTTTCTGCAAAACGACCACAGAGCGCCCCTCCTCCCTCTCTCTCCCCCCGCGCGGCGGCGATGATGCCGATGCCGCCGACGCGCCGGCACGCCGCTCCGGCACCCCCCGCTCAGATCGACGGTCGCGGGGAGGTCCGCCGTCGCGCCCTCCACTTCCTCGCCCGCTCTCGCATGCCGGGACGCCGTCATCTCGCCGGAATCGGCCTCGCCGTGGCCCGCGTGCGCCGCCACCGATTCGGTCGCCGCCGGCGGGTCCGGCGACCAAATGGTCGAGAGCGCCGCCCCTGCGGCTTCCCGCGTCGAGGCGCACCCAGCGCGCCCAGCCGCGTGACCTGGCTCGCCGCGATTCGCCGCCGGCGTCCGCGTCGCCGCCGCGGCAGCCCCGCTCGCTGGTGACGTCATCCTGACATCGCCACGGGCCTGGGCTGGCAGCTGGGTCGCTTGCTGGGCCGGGCTGGCTGCTGTGCGGCTGGCTCGGCCTTTTTTCCTTTTCCTGCTCTTTTTTTTCCCTGCTTTACTTTTTTTTAAACATTTTGTAACTTTTCAAACACAGCTCCAAATAATTTGTAAATATCAAAATAGTCATTCAATTCAAAATACTTTAAACCTTTTCCAAGATATTTCAAATCTTGGACATTTCGAATAATACGTAAAGGCTATGTCATTTCAAAAAAAAAAGAAAAAAGAACATGGATTCCATACATGCCCTCTAATTGTGGACTCAATTTGAATATTTCAATATGGAAAAAATAATTTGGAAATAACCAGAATAAACTTCATCAACATATGAAATTCAAGTGTGGTTCTTCAAATTATAGAATTCCCAGAAAACAAAAAAAATCACATTACCAGTAGTTTAAAAAAATAGCCATAAAAAATATGGGAAAAAAATCGAAATGACCAAAAAAAAAATGGTACCTACTTGCGACAATATACAATCATTTTTCAACAACACAACTTACCGAACATTTCGACAACACCTAAATGCATTCCTTCTAAAAAAAGGATTTCAATTTACAAAATACTTATATACCGTATTTCTTCTCCACCATTTAAATTCGCATAAAAAAAGAAGTTACTTCGGACGACAAATTACAACGAATTCTAACATTTCAAAACACAGCGTCCCAGATGGGGCCTACTAAATGATGGAATATAAGGCCTGTTTATATTTAATTTCAACGAATAATTTTTTTATGATCTAAAAAAAATAAAAGAAATATGGAAAATTTCGAGTTTTATTTAACAAAAAAAATGATCAAAAAGGAAGTACTGTTTATGCAATATTCCAAAACCTTAAACAAATGACAATGGAGGCATTTTTTACAATGCCAAAACTACAAACACACTTCATCATTTAAATTCGCTTAAAAAAATGAAGTTACTTCGGACGACAAATTAGGACGAATTTTAACATTTCAAAACACAACGTCCCGAATGGTGCCTACTGAACGATGGAATATAAGGTCTGTTCATATTTAATTTCAATGAATATTTTTTTTATGATCTACAGAAGATAAAAGAAATATGAAAAATTCCGGGTTGGCTGCTGTGCGGCTGGCTCGGCCTTTTTTTCTTTTCCTGCTCTTTTTTTTCCTGCTTTACTTTTTTTAAAACATTTTGTAACTTTTCAAACACAGCTCCAAATAATTTGTAAATATCAAAATAGTCATTCAAAATACTTTAAACCTTTTCCAAGATATTTCAAATCTTGGACATTTCGAATTATACGTAAAGGCTATGTCATTTCAGAAAAAGAAAAAAGAACATGGATTCCATACATGCCCTCTAATTGTGGACTCAATTTGAATATTTCAATATGGAAAAAATAATTTGGAAATAACCAGAATAAACTTCATCAACATATGAAATTCAAGTGTGGTTCTTCAAATTATAGAATTCCCAGAAAACAAAAAAAAATCACATTACCAGTAGTTTAAAAAATAGCCATAAAAAATATGGAAAAAAAATCGAAATGACAAAAAAAAATATATGGTACCTACTTGCGACAATATACAATCATTTTTCAACAACACAACTTACTGAACATTTCGACAACACCTAAATGCATTCCTTCTAAAAAAAAGGATTTCAATTTACAAAATACTTATATACCGTATTTCTTCTCCACCATTTAAATTCGCATAAAAAAGAAGTTACTTCGGACGACAAATTACAACGAATTCTAACATTTCAAAACACAGCGTCCCAGATGGGGCCTACTAAATGAAGGAATATAAGGCCTGTTTATATTTAATTTCAACGAATAATTTTTTTATGATCTACAAAAGATAAAAGAAATATGGAAAATTTCGAGTTTTATTTAACAAAAAAAAATGATCAAAAAGGAAGTACTGTTTATGCAATATTCCAAAAAAAAAGAGAGAAATGTTACACATTCAACAGAGAAAAAACAAAATTTCACGTTAGAACAATATAAGCAACAACTAAGAAATATGAAAAATTCCGGGTTTTGTTCAAACAAAAAAAAGGAATAAAAAAAGAAGTATTGTTTATGCAATATTCCAAATCCAATATACCTAAAAAATCAATTCAAACCAACTTACATTTCTAAAATTTTCAATCCCTTCCAGATTCACATACTAGCAACTTTCAACAACTTTGAAATCTAAATAAATCGTAAATATAAACTTCTCCTTCTTAATTTCGGTACTTTCATATATTTGGAAATATTTGAAATAAATTTTCCCTAATTACAAATTAAATTTTCATGCCAACAAACAAACATATTTGAGTATTTAGTTCGATAAATATTTGGACATTCACTAGACTACATACAAAATGCTCAAAAAAAAATATAATTCAGTTGACTAAACGTAGGATTTTCCACTCATTATAGAATTACTTTCCAAAATAATAATAAACAAATATTTTAGACTCAAGTTAAATATTTCATCGCAACTATTTATGGCATATCATCGCAACTCAAAATTTAAAAAATAAAATTTCCAAATGCCGATCCAAATTCCCTAAAGAATACCCAGAAGTTACTTCGGACGACAAATTACAACGAATTCTAACATTTCAAAACACAGCGTCCCAGATGGGGCCTACTAAATGATGGAATATAAGGCCTGTTTATATTTAATTTCAACGAATAATTTTTTTTATGATCTACAAAAGATAAAAGAAATATGGAAAATTTCGAGTTTTATTTAACAAAAAAAAATGATCAAAAAGGAAGTACTGTTTATGCAATATTCCAAAAAAAAAAGAGAGAAATGTTACACATTCAACAGAGAAAAAAACAAATTTTCACGTTAGAACAATATAAGCAACTACTAAGAAATATGAAAAATTCCGGGTTTTGTTCAAACAAAAAAAAGGAATAAAAAAAGAAGTACTGTTTATGCAATATTCCAAATCCAATTTTTTCCAAATCCAATATACCTAAAAAATCAATTCAAACCAACTTACATTTCTAAAATTTTCAATCCCTTCCAGATTCACATACTAGCAACTTTCAACAACTTTGAAATCTAAATAAATCGTAAATATAAACTTCTCCTTCTTAATTTCGGTACTTTCATATATTTGGAAATATTTGAAATAAATTTTCCCTAATTACAAATTAAATTTTCATGCCAACAAACAAACATATTTGAGTATTTAGTTCGATAAATATTTGGACATTCACTAGACTACATACAAAATGCTCAAAAAAAATATAATTCAGTTGACTAAACGTAGGATTTTCCACTCATTATAGAATTACTTTCCAAAATAATAATAAACAAATATTTTAGACTCAAGTTAAATATTTCATCGCATATCATCGCAACTATTTATGGCATATCATCGCAACTCAAAATTTAAAAAATAAAATTTCCAAATGCCGATCCAAATTCCCTAAAGAATACCCAGAAAAAATAATAAATGTCCTAATATCAACAACTTCAAATCTACAAAATGAAAATTACATCAAAATTCTTATAAACAAAAAAATGTAACCCATTGATGGCCAACAAACAAAAGTGGACCCCACCTAATTTATCCAAATTGCAAAAAAAAAGAGAGAAATGTTACACATTCAACAGAGAAAAAAACAAATTTTCACGTTAGAACAATATAAGCAACAACTCAAAAAATAATCACACAAAAAAATGCTAATTCATTATGACAAGTCACAAACATATGTAAACAGTTTATTTCAGCGAATAAATTGAAAAAAAAAGAATGCACTCACTCCAACTATGTAGACAATTGTGTGGACTTAAATAAAAAAATATTCTAAATTGTTGGAAATTTGGATAAAAATCGACACCAATTTCCAACAAAATTCAAGATTTCCAAAGTACATAAAATATGCAACCTACTTATGGCAGAAAAAAATTAACACTTCCAAATTAGTGAAAATTTTAGAAAAAGTAGACGATAAATTCCAATGAATTTTAACATTTCCCAATTAGTCAAAATTTAAAGAAGCAATTTAGTGAAATTTTCGATAAAATAGACGACAAATCTCGACAAATTAGATCATTTTAAAATACAACGGATGCGACGTATGCTAAAGGAATTTTTTTTTGGAATATTCAAATGTTGTCACTATTTGCAATTAATTCAAACGCACCTTCCCTAATTTGAATTCAAATGTTATCACTATTTAAAAGTAATTCTAATGCATCTTCCCTAAAATAAATTAAATACTCCCGCCGAAATTAAAATATGTTCGACCATTTCACACTACTAAATATTTGAACATTACAGAAAATTTATCAAAAATGCTCACAAAAATTGCTACCTATTAATAAAAAAAAAGTTTCAACATTACAATTTAGCGAACATTTTGTCGAACAAAAAATCCCTTCCAGATTCACATACTAGCAACTTTCAACAACTTTGAAATCTAAATAAATCGTAAATATAAACTTCTCCTTCTTAATTTCGGTACTTTCATATATTTGGAAATATTTGAAATAAATTTTCCCTAATTACAAATTAAATTTTCATGCCAACAAACAAACATATTTGAGTATTTAGTTCAATAAATATTTGGACATTCACTAGACTACATACAAAATGCTCAAAAAAAATGTAAAATTCAGTTGACTAAACGTAGGATTTTCCACTCATTATAGAATTACTTTCCAAAATAATAATAAACAAATATTTTAGACTCAAGTTAAATATTTCATCGCATATCATCGCAACTATTTATGGCATATCATCGCAACTCAAAATTTAAAAAATAAAATTTCCAATATGCCGATCCAAATTCCCTAAAGAATACCCAGAAAAAATAATAAATGTCCTAATATCAACAACTTCAAATCTACAAAATGAAAAATATAAATGAAAATTACATCAAAATTCTTATAAACAAAAAAATGTAACCCATTGATGGCCAACAAACAAAAGTGGACCCCACCTAATTTATCCAAATTGCAACCCACCTAATTTATCCAAATTGCAAAAAAAAAGAGAGAAATGTTACACATTCAACAGAGAAAAAAACAAATTTTCACGTTAGAACAATATAAGCAACAACTCAAAAAATAATCACACAAAAAAATGCTAATTCATTATGACAAGTCACAAACATATGTAAACAGTTTATTTCAGCGAATAAATTGAAAAAAATAAAAGAATGCACTCACTCCAACTATGTAGACAATTGTGTGGACTTAAATTAAAAAAAATATTCTAAATTGTTGGAAATTTGGATAAAAATCGACACCAATTTCCAACAAAATTCAAGATTTCCAAAGTACATAAAATATGCAACCTACTTATGGCAGAAAAAAATTAACACTTCCAAATTAGTGAAAATTTTAGAAAAAGTAGACGATAAATTCCAATGAATTTTAACATTTCCCAATTAGTCAAAATTTAAAGAAGCAATTTAGTGAAATTTTCGATAAAATAGACGACAAATCTCGACAAATTAGATCATTTTAAAATACAACGGATGCGACGTATGCTAAAGGAATTTTTTTTGGAATATTTAAATGTTGTCACTATTTGCAATTAATTCAAACGCACCTTCCCTAATTTGAATTCAAATGTTATCACTATTTAAAAGTAATTCTAATGCATCTTCCCTAAAATAAATTAAATACTCCCGCCGAAATATAAATATGTTCGACCATTTCACACTACTAAATATTTGAACATTACAGAAAATTTATCAAAAATGCTCACAAAAATTGCTACCTATTAATAAAAAAAAGTTTGAACATTACAATTTAGCGAACATTTTGTCGAACAAAAAAATATATATATATTCTACAAAAAAAAAAACAGCAAAGGCGTGGCGTCACGCCACGCCAAATTCAACTAGTATTCTGGTAAGATAGCAGCTTATTTTAGAACGAGATAACCGCAATTTGAGAAGACGAACTGGATGCAAAGCAAGAACGTCAGATCGAGGATCCAGTAGCTAGTTGCCGCCTTGCTCAGCCAACTTGGCAACATGGCATCGTCACGGAAGAGATTCTTCACTACTGAGTCATAAAACAACTTGGACCTAACATATTACTATTGGAGAGCAGGGTGAAGAGATTGACGAATATATATGATCTATAATTGCTAGCGTGGCCCCGTGTATGCTGTATTGGTAAAAAAAACTGGTTCCTGTTTTGGTGGTGGAATATCATGCTACGAAGAGCAAAACTTCACTATTCCCGGTAGATGATAGTGATAGACTGACAGAGTGACAGTTAAGAATGAGTTGATTGCTTTAAGTGGATTTTCTCCACTTCAGTAGTTCGTGTTATATCCTGTCTCCTCTTATAACTCACCAAAAACTGTAGTGTTTATAGAAAGTTTCACGTATGCTAACCAAAACGTTAATGGCACGCTTACAAACTTTGATGGAAATATGTAACGAGGCAAGTGTATATGTTAATTATCTTCTGCAATTCCTTCATGGCAACCATGTTTGCAAGTGTAACGGTAGCTAAACCGGCTCACTACGGTCTACCCCAAACCTAACGAGCTGGACCCACCACTATCTTATCTCTCCACCGCACGTATCTTACATTTCGGTTTCTTCTTCCTGGAACAAAAACAGATCGGAGGACCGCGGCGGAGACGGCAACGACGAGTCTGGATCTCGTCGGAAGCGCGCGGCAGTGCCAGCGGAGGTAAGGAAGAAACTTACCGTTTGGCGGTGCGGGTCGCCGACGCTAGTGACGAATATGGTGAAGGCGGAGTTTAGAGGGATGGTCGTGGCTGCGAAAGATCGACAGATGGGGCACATGGGATAGGGCGGGATGGCGAGGCGCCGTGGCCGCACGTGGATGTGGTGGGGAGATGGAAGTGGTTATGGTGGTGCAATGGGGCGCTCCCCTACCTCTCCGTGCTCCTCCCCCCTTCATCTTCCTCTTCTCCTCCATGCTTTTCGTTCCGACAGTTTACCGGACGAAATCGATGGTCGAATATTGCCCGTAGTCACGGATGACTGGAAACTAGCCGTGCTCAGTAGTAGCATGGTAAACAAGAGAAGAGAGAGCAAATGGTAGAAATTAAACCGCACATGGAGATAAGTACTTTGGCTAACCAGGATCGGACTAGCACTTTTGATCATCTACATCCGTCATCAGGGAGGTATTGTATAGTCGGTTCCTGAACAGAAAATGAAATAGCCAACCAAGCCGAAAGTCGGTTGCCAAACAGAGACTGCAGACAGACAGGCGTACATGATACATACGTATCCTGTGTACAGTTCAGTGAACCTGCCTGCCTCCTTTCATACGAACTGTACACGGCACCTTGGGACCCCCCATGCCCGGGCGCAACAGCCACATGCTGATGCTGATGCCGATGACTGTACTGTATGTTGGAAATAGGCTTGCGTTCTAGGGCAGTCGAACCGATTCGGAGAGTGTCCCGAGTCGAGTCGTCGAGTCAGAGTCTGTTCTGACTTGACAGTAATAGTCTCCGGGTCAAGTTGACTCGAATAGATAGCCCAGTCGAAGGTTGTTTCGACTGGAGGTAGTTTCCGGGTACGTGGAGTCGAACTCTCGACTCCTATCCGAGGAAGTGTCGAGTGACGGAGTCGGCCTGTCGACTCCGGCACCTGGTAGTTCGAGTGACGGAGTTGGTCTGTCGACTCCGGCTCGTGGACACGTCAGCGCGGGTGTTGGCGGTCTGGAACCTGCGAGAAGGTTCTAGAAGCACAGGTGTCCTGGACACCTGTGCAGGCCCGCGCGTAGCTGTGCGACACCTGTCTCGGTGTGCACAAGTTCGTTTTTGGCTGGATAGAAAGATCTAGCCAAGATATTTTGTAGGATACCCTATAAATATCCATCAATAGAAAAAGGGAAAATTGAGGCAAACCTAGTTTCTTTCACAGATTCTTTGACACACACTCCCCTCTCTCTCTCTCTATCTCACGGGCAACAATTGGTATCAGAGCCTGAGTTCTTGAGAGATCTCACCGGAGATGGGCGACGGAAAGGCGCTCGTACCGGCGGAGGCGAAGGAGGCCGCGAGCACGCTGGCAGTCCAGCGTGTTGTGCGGGAGTCCGGTAGTACGTGGCCGCTACTTACGCGGTCAAACTACGCAGACTGGGCGCTGCTCATGCAAGTGAAGCTTGAGGCACGCCGAGCGTGGTCCGCCGTGCATGACGGCACGGAGGATCGCGAGGTGGACCGGGCAGCAATGGAGTACATGCTGCTCGCCGTTCCGCCGGAGATGATCTCCACACTGGCGTCGAAGAAGACGGCCAAGGAGGCGTGGGAGGCGATCAAGACGATGCGGGTCGGAGACACCCGTGTCCGGGAGGCGAAGGCGACGGCGCTCAAGAAGCAGTACGAGGCCATCAAGTTCAGCGACGGCGAGAACATCGACGACTTCGCCATGCGGCTGTCATCGCTCGTGTCGCAGCTTGGGGTGCTCGGCGTCACCATCACCGAGCCGGACACTATCCGTAAGTTTCTCTCGGTCGTTCCCCCAAAGCTCTCACAGATGGCATGCTCAATCGAGACCCTGCTCGACCTCGACACGCTCCCCATGGAGGAGCTCATCGGCCGCCTCAAAACGGCTGAGGAGCGACATGAGGCGGAGAAGCCGGAGGCCAAGCAGGCTGGGAAACTACTCCTCACGGAGGAGGAGTGGTTCTCTCGGATGCGCCTGCAAGATGGAGGTGGATCCTCCAGCCACACCGGACGCGGCGGCGGCAAGCCGCGCGGTCGCGGTAGAGGCAACTCAGCTCGTGGAGCTGGGAACCCCGGCACGTCGAAGGACGCGTGTCGGTACTGCGGAGTCGTCGGCCACTGGGCGCGAGACTGCCGCAAGAAGAAGCGCGAGCAGGGCGAGGCCCACCTCGTGCGCGGCGGAGGCGACAATGACGTCGCGCTGCTCATGATGCAGGCGTGCACCATTGCGTCGGCTCCGCAACTCCCAGCGTCGACTCAGGCGGAGTCGGGCGCATCGGTGGCGGCACCCTCGTCTCGACCGGTGGCAGAGTCACGGACTCGACCGGTGGCAGAGTCGGAGGGAGCGTCGACTCCTCCGAAGGAGCACTCGCGGATCCATTGGGTCGCGGAGTGGGACATGCCGGCTCAAGAGGAGTCGAAGAAGGGGACTCGGGAGGAGTCAGCCCTGTCGACTCGCAAGGAGTCGACCCTCTTCCTGCTGGAGGAGAAGGCGCAGGTAAACCTGGCGCAAGGAGGGGACGCCAAGGAGGGCGTCTGGTACCTCGACTCGGGCGCCACCAACCACATGACTGGTGACCGCGCCGCGTTCGCGGAACTCGACACCAGCATCGTCGGAACCGTCAGGTTCGGCGACGGCTCGCAAGTCGACATCTGCGGGCAAGGGACGGTGCTGTTCGTCTGCAAGTCAGGCGAGCACCGGGCCATCACCGGGGTGTACTTCATACCCCGGTTGAACACGCAGATCATCAGCCTGGACCAGTTCGACGAGAATGGCTGCCAGGTGCTGATCGAGGACGGGCTCCTCCGAGTGCGTGACAGGGAGCGGAAGCTCCTGGCAAAGGTCAGGCGGGAGCCGAACCGGATGTACAAGCTGGAAGTGCGAGTCGCCCAGCCTGTGTGCTTGGCAGTGCACACAGGTGTCGACTCGGCCTGGACTTGGCATGCAAGGTTCGGGCAACTCAACTTCGACAGCCTGCGCCGACTCGCGAAAGGTGGCATGGTGCGTGGCCTCCCTCTTGTGGAGCACGTGAACCAGCTCTGCGACGCCTGCCTAGCAGGGAAGCAGCGGCGCGCCTCCTTCTCCAAGCAGGCGAAGTTCCGGGCGAAGGAGCGACTCGAGCTGGTCCATGGCGACCTCTGCGGGCCGATCACCCCGGCGACTCCAAGCGGCAAGAGGTACTTCCTCTTGCTAGTCGATGACCTGACACGGTATATGTGGCTCGCCCTTCTTGCGAAGAAGGACGAGGCTGCAGTCGCCATCATTCGACTCCAGGCGGGAGCCGAGTCGGAGTCCAGGTGCAAGCTGCGCACGCTGAGGACGGATCGCGGAGGCGAATTCACCTCCGGCTCCTTCACGGCATACTGCGCGGAGCTCGGAGTGGAGCGTCACCTGACGGCTCCTTACTCCCCGCAGCAGAACGGAGTCGTGGAGCGACGCAACCAGACGATTGTGGGCATGGCCCGCAGTCTACTGAAGGCCAAGAGAGTCCCCGGCGAGTTCTGGGGTGAGGCGGTGTCGACGGCCGTGTTCATCTTGAACAGGTCGCCCACCAAGAGTGTGGACGGCATGACGCCGTTCGAGTCCTGGCATGGCCGCAAGCCGGATGTGCACTTCATGCGCACGTTCGGGTGCCTGGCGCATGTCAGAGAGACGCGACCCGGGCTGAAGAAGCTCGACGATCGCAGCAGGCCGATGATCTTCGTGGGGTACGAACCCGGCACGAAGGGTTATCGGGCCTATGACCCGGCTACAGGCCGAGTCGCCATCACCCGCGATGTGGTGTTCGATGAGAACGCGCGTTGGGACTGGTGTTCACCGGATTCTCCGGTAAACACGTTTGGAGTCGACACCTTCACGGTCAAGCACATGGTGTTCGAGCCGCAGTCGAATCCAGGGGACGGGAGTGCGGGTCCTGGACCCGACTCGCCGCCCTCTCCGAGTCCGTCTTCCCCGACTCCAGGAGCCGGGAGTGAGTCTCCAACGACACCGGAGCACTTGACAGCCGAGTCTTCGACTCCGGCTGTCACAGGCGTCGAGTTCGTCACGCCACCTTCAAGGTATGCAAGTATGCTTGATGGAGAAGACGACACCGAGCTCGAGCACCGGTTCCGCACTCTGCAGAACGTGCTCGATGCGGGTCCGGCTCAGGAACCGGACGAGGAGCTTCACTTCCTCGCCTCCGAAGAGCCTGGCTCGTTCGACGAGGCCAAGTCGGACGCAAGCTGGAGGCGTGCGATGCAGGAGGAGCTCGAAGCCATCGAGTCCAACTCGACTTGGCGGCTCGCCACCTTACCACCAGGTCACCGCGCGATCGACCTGAAGTGGGTCTACAAGGTGAAGAAGGATGCGCACGGCGTGGTCCTTAAGCACAAAGCTCGCCTGGTGGCGAAGGGCTATGTGCAGCGGCACGGGATCGACTACGACGAGGTCTTTGCTCCCATGGCCCGACTCGAGTCAATTCGACTCCTGCTGGCAGTGGCCGCAGATTCGGGTTGGGACGTCCACCACATGGACGTCAAGTCAGCCTTCCTCAACGGCGAGTTGGAGGAAGAGGTATACGTGCAGCAGCCAGCCGGCTTCGCTGCAAAGGGGAAGGAGCACCTGGTGCTCCGACTCGACAAGGCGCTCTACGGCCTCAAGCAGGCACCAAGGGCATGGAACACCAAGCTCGACGCATGCCTCGTCAAGCTCGACTTCACCAGGTGCGAGTCGGAGCATGGCATGTACGCGCGGGGCGCTTCATCTACTCGACTCCTCGTCGGAGTCTACGTCGACGACTTGGTGATCACAGGCTCCGACTCCAGCGACATCGACGAGTTCAAGCTGGAGATGCAGAGTCTGTTCCAGATGTCCGACCTCGGGTTGCTGAGCTACTACCTCGGCATTGAGGTCCGACAAGGGCCAAGCGGGATCGACATCTCGCAAGCGGCCTATGCCCAGAAGCTGCTGGAGAAGGCAGGGATGGCCGGGTCCAACCCCTGCCAGGTGCCCATGGAGCCTCGCTTCAAGCTGTCCAAGACCAGCACGGCTCCACCGACGGATGCGACTGAGTACCGGAGCATCGTCGGGAGCCTCCGGTACTTGGTGCACACGAGACCGGATCTGACTTTCGCCGTCGGGTTCGTGTCTCGCTTCATGGTGACGCCAACTCAAGAGCATTTGGCGGCTGTGAAGCACATCCTACGCTACATCGCCGGGTCTCCTCGACTCGGATGTAGGTATTGCAGAGGTGCAGGTGCACCACGCCTCGTCGGCTACAGCGACAGCGACTTGGGTGGAGACGTCGACTCACGCAAGAGTACGTCTGGCACTCTGTTCTTTCTGGGGAGCAGCCCAGTGACCTGGCAGTCCCAGAAGCAGTCGATCGTGGCTCTCTCGAGCTGCGAGTCCGAGTATGTGGCTGCTGCCACAGCTGCTTGCCAGGGGATCTGGCTCTCTCGGCTGCTCGCCGAGTTCAGCACCGGCGAAGTCGAACAGGTGGTGCTCAAGGTCGACAACAAGTCGGCAATCGCACTCGCCAAGAATCCCGTCTTCCACGAGCGCTCAAAACACATCGAGTTGAAGTATCACTTCATTCGAGACTACGTGGAGGCGAAGAAGATCGAGTTAGAGTTCGTGCCCACCGAACATCAACTCGCAGACATGCTGACCAAGCCACTTGGACGAGTCCGCCTGGCGGAGCTGTGCTCAAGGATCGGCATGGTGGAGGAATCGCCGGAACTCAAGCCTAGGGAGTGATTGTTGGAAATAGGCTTGCGTTCTAGGGCAGTCGAACCGATTCGGGGAGTGTCCCGAGTCGAGTCGTCGAGTCAGAGTCTGTTCTGACTTGACAGTAATAGTCTCCGGGTCAAGTTGACTCGAATAGATAGCCCAGTCGAAGGTTGTTTCGACTGGAGGTAGTTTCCGGGTACGTGGAGTCGAACTCTCGACTCCTACCCGAGGAAGTGTCGAGTGACGGAGTCGGCCTGTCGACTCCGGCACCTGGTAGTTCGAGTGACGGAGTTGGTCTGTCGACTCCGGCTCGTGGACACGTCAGCGCGGGTGTTGGCGGTCTGGAACCTGCGAGAAGGTTCTAGAAGCACAAGTGTCCTGGACACCTGTGCAGGCCCGCGCGTAGCTGTGCGACACCTATCTCGGTGTGCACAAGTTCGTTTTTGGCTGGATAGAAAGATCTAGCCAAGATATTTTGTAGGATACCCTATAAATATCCCATCAATAGAAAAAGGGAAAATTGAGTCAAACCTAGTTTCTTTCACAGATTCTTTGACACACACTCCCCCCTCTCTCTATCTCACGGGCAACACTGTATGCGACGCCACACATCGACCGGCCGAAAATATCGCGGACATGCATGCGTACTGCAGCTCCAGCTGCGGGCAGCAACTTGCTGCTGTGGCTGCCGCTGCTCTGCTGGTCATTTGCAAATATTGCAAGTGAGGGGGAAGGGTCAAATGCATTCCCCCGCCGTCGGCGACTTGCCTATAAGTAGGCGATCATGCGCGGCGGCACACTACAGCACGAGATACACACACACACACACAACACAACACGAGCGAGCGAGCTCACTCGTTCAGTGGCTCGTTTGCGATGGCCGGCGGCGGAGGGAAGAGCGGCGGTGGCAGCCTGTACGCCGTGCTGGGCGTCGCGAGCGACTGCTCCGACGCTGAGCTACGCAGCGCCTACAGGAAGCTCGCCATGGTTTCCTCCTCCTCTGCTTTTCTCCGCTCTCTGTCTGCTAGATTGCTCTGTTTCTTGCCCTCACTGGTTTTGGTGGGCAGAAATGGCACCCGGACAAGGGCGCCGCCGCTGGTAGCTCCGCCGGCGTGGAGGCCGCGAAGGCAAGGTTTCAGAAGATCCAGGGAGCCTACGCAGTTCTGTCGGACCCCAACAAGCGAATCCTCTACGACGTTGGAGCCTACGACAGCGACGGCGACGACGACGTACGTCTGTGTCTGTCTTCACTTCATTCACCAAACTTTGAGGGCACGACGAGATTTTTGCCTCTTCGCTGACAGCCACGATGTCCGTCCATGCAACGCACGCAGGGTGCAGGGGAGATACTCGGAGACATTCTCGAGGCAATGAACAAGACATCCCCACACGAGGAAAACGGCGGGAGCGAGAGCTTGGAGGATCTGCAGATGCAGTTTGAGGAGCTTTTCCTCAGACCGGACGCCTACTCGCACTTGTCGTCCAAGCACTAATTTTGCTAACTAAAAAATATTCCTAACACTAATTTTTTTCTAACAATGTTTTTCTAACAAATTTCACCTAAATATGGTCACATGTCACCTAAATATGCAAAGTGTTTCTATAAATATTCCTAACACTAATTTTGCTAATAAAAAAATATTCCTAACACTCATTTTTTTCTAACAATTCCTTGAGTTCAGTGCAATTGTATGTCCCAGATCTACAATCGATAAGCTTGCACGGTCCACAAATACACATCATTATTATTATATAGAATGTATATATAGAATATACGGTATGATAAATGTTACAACATGGCCACTCGTACTTCATTGAAGCATTGCATGTACTGAATACAACTGACAACACTTTTCAAGTGCGAGCCATTAGTATCTGTTTGCACATCTCCAAGAACATAAATTAACAGCAGTGCAAACAAGTCCCTGTACAGATTACACAAGGAACCTCAAATAAAAAGACAATTACAAACAATTCCCTGTAACTTTCAAAGAAGACCTTGACCATATTTTCAGAATAGCTTGCGCTGCCGAGATTGTTCGCCGATGTTGCGCCACCAAGGCGACTTGAAGAAGAAGCAGCGCCGTAGCAGTAGCACACCCAAGAACTCCCATAGCCATAGCACCTCCAGTAGGCGATTAGGGTTGGACAATAGACCACATCGAACATTACACTGCTTGAAATCATGTTTTTTTATACACGGCCCGAACATTACGCAAGCTTCAAAGAACTTCAAGTAGTGTTGATTCAGTTTGGTCACAGCTATCGAAAGCATAATTCCTAGCATAGATAAATGACAAGAGAATTTCTTCCCAACAAAGGAAACCGCTATGCATCCTTACTAAAAAAACACTAATCAGTGAGTATTAAGCCTATAGTTCATCAACCCTGATTGATCATTCAAGCTGGCACATGAAAAATTTAGCATTGCAAGAGGGGGTGCCAGATAATAACATAACTTCAAGCTCAAATGAACTCCAACCGGCGACGGCATCGACTCCAACCGAATCACCGAGAAGCTGCGCCGCAAGGTCGGCCCTGCGGAGGTGGTGGAGCTGCACACCGTCGACGACGAATCGACCCACCCCGGCGACCACCACCCATACCGCTACCACCAGAGCCCGAGCCCGTACAAGCACGCGGCCGCGCGCGACCTCCACCACTACACCGGGAGCTACCAGTACCGGAACGCAGCCGGGGCGTACGGGCAGGACTACTACGCCTACGGCGGCGGTGGTGGCTACCAGAACCAGGGGCAGTACAAGCAGCATGGTTACTTCTACAAGAATAGGATGGGGGTGACCTACCGTGACAACGACGGCGGCAGTGACCGGAGGCGGCGTCGGGGTCGACGGCGAGAGGGCACCAAAGCGAGAGGAGGTGGCGGCGGATCTCGAGAGAGGAGATAGAGAGGAAACTGATGAGAAATGGGTATCGGGGGCGCCGGTGGGATATAGAAAGGCAAAAAAGGGCCTCTAGCCCTGGTTTGTGCTACCAACCGGGTCTAGAGGTGAACCTTTAGTACCGGTTGGTAGCACGAACCGGGACTAGAGATTTTTCGGGCCGCCGCGGAAATTTGCGCGCGTGAGGCGGCCCTTTAGTCCCGGTTGGTATTACCAACCGGTACTAAATGGGCTTTTGGACCAAAATTTAGCGCGCGAAGCCCGTTTTACTTTTTCTTTAATATGTTTTTAAAAGAATGTAATAAAATTATAAAATCAATATCTTTTGATCTGCTTATCAGAAAAATGCAAGTAATATATCAAATTGTTCAAAAAAAATGTAATCTATCTATTTATTAAAAATTCATATCTATTGATTTAATTGTACAAATCAAGTCAAATTATTTTCTAATTTTTTAAAAAAATCATATCTATTGATTTAATTTATATCTATTATTTTTACATCTATTCATTTCATTCATATCTATTGATTTAGTTGTACAAATCAAGTCAAATTATTTTCTAAAAACTTGTAAAAATCATATCTATTGATTTAATTTATATCTATTTTTTTACATCTATTCATTTCATTCATATCTATTGATTTAATTGTACAAATCAAGTCAAATTATTCTCTAAAAATTTGTAAAAATCATATCTGTTGATTGAATTTATATCTATTAATTTTTTTTATATCTATTCATTTCATTCATATCTATTGATTTAATTGTACAAATCAAGTCAAATTTATTTTCTAAAGATAAGGCACACATATGAACGTGGGAGCTGAAGGTGAAGATAAGGCACACATATCAACGTGGGAGCTGAAGGTGAAGATAAGGCACACATATCAACGTGGGAACTGAAGGCCAGGAGTTGTCCTTTAGTGTCGGTTCCAGCTACCAACCGGGACTAAAGATGAAGAGTTGCCCTAATCTTTACCTATAAGTACCCACCATGAGAAGGAAGAGGAAGAACAAGAGCACGACAACAGCAGAAAGAGAAGACAGAGGACTCCTCTATGCAGCAGCTTCTCGAAGATGTCCTTGGGCAGTGACCTAGGACATATTCGAGGGGCTCGGCATAGAAGCGTTCTCTCAGTGTTAAGAGGGTTCATACTGTAGTCAAGCTAGCCGGAAAGAGAAGACAGAGGACTTGTCGTGGGGTTGTCACGTCAAGTACTTCCTCCGGGAAGCTATGTTGTGGGGCCATTCGTGACTAGGACACATGAGTTGGTTAATCTCGACGAGGGGACAAGGAGTCTACCTAGGTACGTCCCCTCTCGATAGAGGTAAAGACCTACTTCCTACTTGTTCTTTAGTGCTTTGGACTTGATGTCAATTACAAGTTTCAGATCTCGCTAACTCGAGACTCGGCGACTATGGGACTTGTGAGACTTTAGAGCTTATTGATCTAAGGTCCAGGACCCTCCTTATAAAGGCGGCCGGGTCCCTGGTCTTACGGGCTATGCCGAGTTACACTTGAACATGGAGTCCTACTTCTAGGTTTTTGCCTTCCAAGTTGGTACTCCAGATTGTATTGGGACTCAAGTCTTCGTTGTGTCCTTTCCCTTCTGCTAACTCGTGACGGGTCGGCCGGCTCGTTCCTTGTCCAGCCCATGTTGCTTGAAGTATAACCCGGCTTGGGCCTTCTTGGTCTTGGCGGGTTCACTTTCGGCTCCATGGGCCTACCCGGAAAGTGAAGGAGGACTCGCATCCGCGCGTGCCGGCGTCGAAGGCCGACGGAGCCAGACACGTGAGGACCTCCTCCGGGTACTCCTTTGCAGCGACAGCGACGTAGACGGGGAAGTCGCCGAAGGTGACGATGACGCCTCCGCTGGTGAAGCCCACGTCGGCGAAGCTCTGGGTGTTGTCGATGATGCAGCCGATGGAGCCGATGGTGAGCACGAGGCCGGAGACGATGCGCCGGTCATCAACGGAACGGGATCCCGCGCAGAACATGACTCCGCTCGTTGTGATCCCCACGGTGGGCGCCAAATGTCGTGATGGGTAGCACAACATATCCATTAGAGATGGGAAAGATTGTGGGGCAGGCAACGATGTTGTTCGCTAGGATTGTAGGTAACAAGCACGCAAGACACGCGATTTACCCAGGTTCGGGGCCTCTTGTGGAGGTAACACCCCTATGTCTTGCTCTTCTGATTTTCTATTGCTTGATCACGAGGTCGGGGCTACAATGCGCTCCTAGAGCTGTTTCAGTTGGCCAGCCGGCTGGAGGGCCTAGCCGGCTGGAGGTAGAAGGATGGATGATCATCCTGCGCGACGCTTGTGCATGAACCTGTCACGGCTTACGTGACTCTTCCTCGCAGGGGCTCAGCCGCCTTATATAGGCACGGGCTAGGTTGGGTTACAAGGAATTTACATGGCTATCCCATGCCATCAGCTACCACCTGGTCCGGCTGGGAGCTCGTGTCATGATGTTGTTACAGGAAGTCGACAGGAAGTATGTTCATAGGCGCCGGTTAAGGGCTGGCCCACTGGTACGGAACGTCAATTGGTGGATCCGCTTCAGTCCCACCCGGACGGATGATTCGGGTAGGTGCACCCGCGAACATTTGCGGCATGACTGAGGCGGCACGTGCAGCAGGCGATCTGCTGCTTGAGGATTTTGAAGAAATGAGCGTCTTTAGGGTATCCGGGGTTCATCTGCCCGACACGCGTGCTTGGAGAGCTGGTGCTACATTTTTTAACACGATATTTTATTTATGAAGATGACCGTGAAGGGATTCACGTCGATTACATCGGAGTTTGCTCTAGCTGAGAAGTTACTACACTAGTATTGATGCATCTGGTTAAATAGTTACTGTTTTAAAATTTCATAACTAACCTAGCCTAATGGTATTTAATATTTAAGCTTCTGTTGAAGTGATGCACCCTATCGGCAACAAAAGAGGAGGACGCTTGAATTTCTGCTAGAAGAGGTCTCATGATCCATGGAGGAGCTGCCAAAATGTCTTCAAAAGCTAGTGCACTTGTTAGACCTTTGCAATATGTGAAGAATTGTGGTTGCTAAAGTTGTAATCCATTTGTGATTCTGGTTGCGAAAGCTAAAGCAAAAGCTTCATCCTGCAAAGGTGATGTGGTAGGAGGAGAGAGTGTTGCAATGTAAATGTGCTTGCAATGTTGATTGTTCTCCAATTTGATGTATACTCGAATGTCAGCTCGAGTTAGTTGCTTGTTGAGGTCCATTTTCCACGCCGCATCGCAGCAAATAATTATTCATGCAATTTCTGAAAGGCATGCATTGAATACTCCAATTGAAGAGTGACCTGATTGTTTACTGGAAACTGTGGCGCCTAGTCTTGAGCTCCTATACTCTCCTACAACCTATTTTCCTCCATCAAGGCATTGTGAAATGCAAACACGTAGGAAGATTTTGGGATGTTCATGTTAAATATAGAATCATTCATAGCCTTCCAAAGACACTAAAAGGAAATACTTCCTTCCTCTCTCCCGCGTCCTCTCTCTTATCCCTCCTCTCTTGGGACTCGCCCAACCGCCCCTGGATCCTCCCTCCATCCTCTCTGGCGGCTCTATCGGTAGTTGATGATGATGATGTGTGTGTGTGTGTGGGGGGGGGGGGGGTCGTCTCCCACTGTAAATTACTTATAGTTTTAGGAGTTGTGTCTTCTCCTTCTTGGCGACTGGCATCATGTCGATGTCATGTTGCTTCTCGGCGTTTCCGAGCGACGGAGTGAGAGATATCCTCCTATTATGTTGTTGTTCGTGGTTAATGGTAAGGGGTTGCAGAGATCTGGAGGAAACTACCTAAATAAGCTTGTGGGTGGCGGCCTGGATCTGGTAGAGGTGGATCTGCTGCCTCTTTCTTTCTACCATTGAGGTGATGGGCAAAGGAGGTGGTGGCAGGCCCTGCTTCATCTTCGATCTAGGAAGTAGGGATGCAAGGGTGCGACCGTATTGATCTTTGGAAGTTTCCTCTCAGCAGCACTTCAACGATGATAGATGGTCATCCTGCTTCTGAATCTTCGAGCCATATGGCGGCCACTCTCGCCCTGGTTGATGGTTGTTTGCTGGCGCATGGTTATGTCCAACAACCGGGCATTTGTGCCTTTCTAGAAGCCATATGGCTCTGATGTGGCGAGCTCCCGCTGCTGCACCCCAAGTGGTCACGTCCCCGGTGGTGCTGTAGTTGACCGGCATCAGATATGTCAAGAACTCGATGGAGGAGGATCAATAAAAAGCTCTGGACTGGATTACATTTTCAATTTTTGTTCCAGGATCTCTAGTGCAAAAATGTAGGGCCATGTTGTATTTCCTTTCTTCTTTAGGGTCCTTTGTGTAAATTATACTCCACCGACAATGGTTTAATGTAGCTTCGGAGTCATTCGTGGCCTCCTTCCTGTTCAAAAACCAAAGACACAAAAGAAAAGTGTAGAGAGTTTCAACAATGATGTGGTGATCCTGAGAAGTAAGAAGGGCTCGAATTATGTGAGGTGTTGAAGAGCTATCGGTATCAATAAGTTTAGTTCAAATATACCATGGATAGAGAACCAATCAACTTTCAAGTATGGCTGAAGAAAACACATGTGTATTTCATCCTCAATGATACCACACTAGAACACTCCATTTGAATTTGTTTAGAATATCTACTTACACGCTTACCGGTGGGTAGTACCTTGCGGAGGAGACACCATGCAAATGTTTGGAGCTGCTTGTTGGAAATGCATCGACCGCGATAGTAGCGCCGCTTAGTAGAGCGGAAAGTGCTAATGGTGCTCGAGCTACACATAGCTCATTTTTTCAAAATAAAAAATTAGAATTTTTTATTTAAGAAAAATCAAAACAAAGTCCTACTTATAGTTAATATCGATATTTAACAGTGTATAAATTTGCAATCGAAAATTTATATTATTTTAGGTTACAGAAAAAATAAAAATATGGTAAAATTTCGATATTACGCATGGTTATGTCCAACAACCGGGCATTTGTGCCTTTCTAGAAGCCATATGGCTCTGATGTGGCGAGGTCCCGCTGCTTCACCCCAAGTGGTCACGTCCCCGGTGGTGCTGCAGTTGACCGGCATCAGATATGTCAAGAACTCGATGGAGGAGGAGCAATAAGAAGCTCTGGACTGGATTACGTTTTCAATTTTTGTTCCAGGATCACTAGTGCAAAAATGCAGGGCCATGTTGTATTTCCTTTCTTCTTTAGGGTCCTTTGTGTAAATTATACTCCACCGACAACGGTTTAATGCAGCTTCGGAGTCATTCGTGGCCTCCTTCCTGTTCAAAAAATAAAGACACAAAAGAAAAGTGTAGAGAGTTTCAACAATGATGTGGTGATCCTGAGAAGTAAGAAGGGCTCGAATTATGTGAGGTGTTGAAGAGCTATCGGTAGCAATAAGTTCAGTTCTAATATATCATGGATAGAGAACCAAACAACTTTCAAGTATGGCTGAAGAAAACAGATGTGTATTTCATCCTCAATGATACCACACTAGAACACTCCGGTTGAATTTGTTTGAAATATCTACTTACACGCTTACCGGTAGGTAGTACCTTACGGAGGAGACACCATGCAAATGTTTGGAGCTGCTTGTTGGAAATGCATCAACCGCGATAGTAGCGCTGCTTAGTAGAGCAGAAAGTGCTAATGGTGCTTGAGCTACACATAGCTCATTTTTTCAAAATAAAATATCAGAACTTTTTATTTTAAAAAAATCAAAACAAATTCCTACTTATAGTTAATATCGAGATTTAACAGTGTATAAATTTGCAATCGAAAATTTATATTATTTTAGGTTACACAAAAAATATAAATATGGTAAAATTTCAAGATTTTAACTCGGTGTACTGTTCACCATTTATCATTTTTATCCAGCCTAAATACACATAATTTAGAATTTAAAATTTATACACTTGTACACAACTGGGATTTCCCCCGAATTTTTAAAACTTAAAAATACAAATTTTCTATTTTTTTTTTTAGAAAAACAAGCTATGTAGCAAGTACTTGCTACCGCACACTCCTCCAGGGGGATATAATACTTTTCCTTCCGCGCGCACACGGTTGGTGAACACTGACCTGGCTGACCGAATGGTAAAGGTTGCTCCTGCCCCGGTCAAACTGTCGCCAACATCCCGACCCGAGAAATAATCACACCCACAAAATTAACATGCTGTTCATTATGGTATATTTCAAATCGTAAATTGAGGGATTCGGCCTTGCCATAACAATAAGTGTCCCTAATTCCACACGATTAAATTAGAAGGTATAGAATATGGGAAACGCTGCAATTCCCCCGGGGGGATCAACGTGCTCCGTCCTCCGGATGGAGAGCCGTTGGATGAGGTTCCATCGTGCGGACGCAGATTTCCTGGCCCGGCCAGCCCACCACCCTATGGAGAAGTATCTGCACCTTATCCGCTCGCTCCCCACCACATCTTCCTCTCCACAACACTTCTCCCCACCTCCGCCGCTCTCTCTTCGTCATCTCATGTTCTAGAAATCTCTCTCTCCGACGGGGTTCATCACCCACGCCGCCAAGCCTACCTCCCTCCTGCTGTTGCTGCACAGGGGGTTGCGTGCCACTGATTTTTATGGGAGCACGCAAGAGTTACGAGGCACGCGCCCGAGGGCCGTGCGAGATGCTGCAATCGATGAAGGGCTGGCAGCAGCAGCGGACGGTGCTGCCAGGTGTGGCCGCCCCTGCTACGAAAGGCGACTGTCTGTGCTACCAACGCCGCTCATCGGTGCTCCGAGGGTCCAGCGCCACCGCCATGGCTGCTTGCTAGAAGCAACGACCGCTAATACTGCCCATCGGTGCTGCAAGAGGGAGGGCGGCGGTGCTGCCAAAGTTGCTGGTGCTATCGGCGGTGGCCTCAGGTGCCGCAAGAAGCACGCCAAGGTGCTACCGGCGTTAAGGTGCAGCGCTACCACGGTAAAAGACGCAAGGAACACTGTGGTGCGAAGGTGGACCACGGTTGCTGTTGCAAGGCGCCGCAGCTGCAAAATTTGGCCACGGGTGCATATAATGAAGGCGATTTGCTACTAAGTTTTTTTGTTTTGTATCATAAGAGGGAAAATTTTGGCTACTACCATTCTTTTTCTTTTGCATCACAGGAAGAACAAATTTGCTAGCACCGATCTCTTTTTTTGCAGCACATGAAGGAAAATTTTGCTACCACTGTTTTTTGGTTTGCATTTTGCTACACCGGTCTTTTTGTTTTGCATCACAGGAAGAACAAATTTGCTACCACACCAATCTCTTTTTTGCAGCACAGGAAGGAAATTTTGCTACCACCGGTCTTTCTGTTTTGCATCTCAGGTAGGAGATATTTGCTACCATCGGTCTTTTGTTTTGCGCCACAGGAAGGATATATTTGCTAAGATCGGTTTCTAATTTGCATCAGTTCTTTCAATTTTTGCATCATAGGAATGAGAAATTTGCTACCATCGATCTTCTGGTTTGCATCATACGAAGGAGAAATTTGCTATCACCGGTCTTTTGTTTTGCATCACAGGAAGGAGATATTTGCTACTATCGATTTTCTGATTTGCATCAGTTCTTTCAATTTTTGCATCATAGGAATAAGAATTTGGATGCGACCCGTGGGGATTCTTTTTTCCTGCGATTAAGGAGTGGTGCTACAAGCGGCGGGGGCAATGCTACTGCAGCAAACGGCGGCGTGGAAGCCGCCCTCACTGGAGCTGGACGGTGGTCAGGGCCGAGCTGGCCGCCCCGGCGACGGGAATCAGCAGTCACCTGCGTGCGCGGAGCGATCGATGACAGCGTGGGATGGCCTTCCAATTTCGGAGCGTGGGGAATTTTTCCGTCCGCGGAAGAGGCTGACGTATTTTTCTACAAGGCTCCATAGATTTTGGTTGTGGACACGTGTCACGCTCTGCATCCGGGGGATCGGGGGAAAATATCCCCCGGGGGATGCTTAGTGCTACCCATAGAATATGGGATGTGAGAGAGGCCCTAGAGTCTTTTCTTAATAATAAGACTAGAGTGAATATAATTTTTTTCTCTCTCTATACATATATAGTTGTGACATTATTTACCCCCATTTAACTTTCTTGCCGGGCTGTCATTAATTCACGTACCTCTTCGTAGGCTGCTCCCAGGAAAAGGCGACGCGAGGGTTTCCCTGCCTCCTGCCGGCGGCGCCGCCGATCCACCTCGTCTCTTGGCCTTTGTGTCATGGTGGCGCAGTGGATCCCGGTCCTTGCCGGTGGGAGGGCTCCGTTCTCATATGTTTTTTCGTGTTTGGTTAGGGTTTGTGTCCTACTCAGGGAGATGAGGCGGCGGCTGTTCCCTGAAGATGGAATAAGGTTCTCCCCGCCTAGCCTCCGTTCTAGGTGATGCGTCTAGCGTCATCGGAGGGCGTGTGGAGATGTGTCTCCGGCAAATCATGCGGGATTTGATCGGCGTTTGTCTACGACGGATCTGTTTGGATTCGGTCTTCGTTCATCTGCGTACATGTGTATACAGGTTGGATCCTTTCAATCTATGCATCTCTTCGTCGGCGACGGTTGCTGGTCTGCTGCGCTGGTCCTATGGGGCCTTAGCACGACGACTTCCCGACTATCTACTACAGCAAGGTTTGCCCGGCTCCGGTGACGGAGGGGCGATGACAGCAGCGCACCATCGGCTCGTTTCAGTGCTTGTAGTCGTCGCTTGGTGGTCTACGGATCTAGATGTAATTTATTTTACTTCTGTTCTTTGTACTGCCGTGACTTTTGATGAATAGATTGGAAGTTTTTCGCAAAATAAAAAAAACTTTCTTGCCAAATTTTACCCCTTAGTTGTTATTATGCCAACTTTAGCCCCCCCCCCCACCCCACCCCCCTCTTTTAAGAATTCACCACTTTTTTACGAGTTGGGCCCACTAGTTAGAATGATGTGGTTGTTGGCTAGGATTCCAGTTCGGAACGTTTA
This sequence comes from Puccinellia tenuiflora, assembly GCA_012064385.1. Classification (NCBI taxonomy): domain Eukaryota; kingdom Viridiplantae; phylum Streptophyta; class Magnoliopsida; order Poales; family Poaceae; genus Puccinellia; species Puccinellia tenuiflora. The sequence continues at coordinate 57,846 of QRDG01001725.1, read as the reverse complement.
ATTTCATGGATGTGTCGTCACTATTTGTGTGATCCTAAATTCCACTAAGCAAAAGGCTAGCTGGGAGAGTTTTTCGAACTGACCCGTCACTATTTGTGTGATCCGACCGGCATCCCTACACGCCCAGCCGACAATCGCGTCCTAGTGGTGGATCAAACGAACATTGTAGGCTCCTCACTCCTACTCCTTGCTATCCTCAAAAGCTTATTGGCAACCTAATTCCTACTCATTGCTAGTGGTGGAATTCATATAGGAGAGCATGGATTTTTAGCATGGGATCGATCAGATGAGCATGGTCGATTTAATCACGTGGTGTTACCAACATAACATAACATTGGAGTGGTAGTGCACGATCTGACTCGTTCCCACGCTGATTATGATAAGGCCGCCATACGCAGTGTGAAACGCGTTGTTCATTCAGACGGAGTAAGAAATTCGCACCGAGCTTTTGTTCTACGAAATTGGATTTGGACCTGGTCTAGTAACCATTCCAGTCTCCACCAAACACCGTTGCCTCCACTAATCTATAAGTACCAATCAGGACTTGGTACTTGTCTCATACTCCAATCCCACAGCCCACTATCAATCCAGCTGAAAACCGAAGGCAGGTCGAAGCTGCAAATCACAAGTTACAACCCCCAAACCTCGCCGGAAAATGGGCTCGTTGCCGGAGCAGCAGGCCGAGACGGTCGTCTTTCGCTCGACGCTCCCCGACATCGCCATCCCCGACCACCTTCCGCTCCACGACTACGTCTTCGAGCGCCTTGCTGAGCGCCGTGACCGCGCCTGTCTCATCGACGGCGCCACCGGCAAAACGCTTACGCTCGGCGATGTGTACTGCCTGTCCAGTCGCGTGGCGGCTGGGTTGTACCATTCCCTCGGCGTTCGCCACGGCAGCACGGTGATGCTGCTGCTCCCCAACTCTGTCGAGTTCGCGTTGGCTTTCCTCGCGTCGTCCCGCCTCGGCGCCATCACCACCACGGCCAACCCGCTCCACACCCCGCCCGAGATCGCCAAGCAGATCGCGGCCTCCGGCGCCACCGTCGTCATCACCGAGCCGGCGTTCGTCGCCAAGGTGCGGGGCCTCGTGGGCGTCACCGTCGTCGCCACGGGCGACGGCGCCGAGGGCTGCGCCTCGTTCGCCGACCTCCAGGTAGCCGACGACTCGTCCCTGCCTGGAGGCGCCCATCGACGTCGTGAACGACGTGGTGGCGCTGCCCTACTCCTCGGGCACCACGGGGCTTCCCAAGGGCGTGATGCTCTCGCACCGCGGGCTGGTGACCAGCGTGGCGCAGCTGGTCGACGGCGAGAACCCGAACCTCCACTTCCGGGAGGACGACGTCGTCCTCTGCGTGCTGCCCATGTTCCACGTCTACTCGCTGCACTCCATCCTGCTCTGCGGGATGCGCGCCGGCGCCGCCCTCGTGGTCATGAAGCGGTTCGAGACGGTCAAGATGCTGGAGCTGGTGGAACGGCACGGCATCACCATCGCGCCGCTCGTGCCGCCCATCGTGGTGGAGATGGCCAAGAGCGACGCCATGGACCGCCACGACCTGTCCTCCGTGCGCATGGTCATCTCGGGCGCGGCGCCCATGGGCAAGGAGCTCCAAGACATCATCCACGCCAAGCTCCCTCGTGCGGTGCTCGGACAGGGTTATGGGATGACAGAGGCTGGTCCAGTGCTGTCAATGTGCATGGCATTCGCCAAGGTGCCATCGCCGGTGAAGTCCGGCGCTTGCGGCACGGTGGTGAGGAACGCCGAGCTCAAGATAATCGACCCAGAAACCGGTGTGTGCCTCCAGCGCAACCAGCCTGGGGAGATTTGCATCAGGGGAAGGCAGATCATGAAAGGTACTGGCCCTCTTTCTTTCCTTCGTAATTATAAACGGCTAGCACAAACAGACAAAATGCACAATTTTGACTGGTCCGCACAATAAGTTGGAGCTGACGCGATTGTGCGTGCAGGATACCTCAACAACCCGGACGCCACGGCGGAGACCGTCGACAAGGACGGGTGGCTGCACACCGGCGACGTCGGGTATGTGGACGACGACGACGAGATCTTCATCGTGGACCGGCTCAAGGAGCTCATCAAGTACAAGGGCTTCCAGGTCGCACCCGCCGAACTCGAAGCCATGCTCATCGCCCATGCCAGCATCGCCGACGCCGCCGTCGTCCCGTAAGTACTCTTAAGTAGCTCAGTTTCTCCGGCAAGAATCATATGCGTCCTTGCGTTGTGCGAGTCCTGAACAAATTCTGTCTATCTGAATCCTGCAGGATGAAGGATGACGCCAGTGGCGAGATCCCCGTGGCGTTCGTCGTGCCATCAGACGGCGCCGACATCACCGAGGACGAGATCAAGCAGTACGTCGCAAAGCAGGTTGTGTTCTACAAGCGGCTGCAGAAGGTCTTCTTCGTGAGTTCTATCCCCAAGGCGCCGTCAGGGAAGATCTTGAGGAAGGATCTGAGAGCAAAGTTAGCCACCGGTTCGTACTGATGATCCTCGGAAATTTGTAATTTCGTATGCCACATAGCCAACTCTATTTTTGTTATATCGCCATGCTACAATTAATGCCACGAAAGTGTAAGTCACAAATGTACAAGGCATAAATATTACTGGAAGAGATTGTATTAGAACTTTTACGCTTGCATATCAGTGATCCAGATTTGTTTTTGTATATTTGACATTGGATGTACACTAGTAGAAAACAACCCTTTCATCCGGCCCTTTAGTCCCGGCCGTGGCCTAAGGTCCGGCCACGTCGGCCCGAAACCGGCGGTGGCCCCCCCCCCCCCCCTTTTGTCCCGGTTCGTTAGGGCCCATTTGCCCGGTTTGAGATACAAACCGGGACTAAAGGGGTCTGCGGCCCGCTACGGCCAGGTGCCCTCTTTAGTCCCGGTTTGTATGTCAAACCGGGACAAATGGGCTGGCCCCTATATATATACAGCCGCCCCCTCTCCCCTCTCTCTTGTTTTTTTCCTGGTGGGAGGTGGTGTGGGTTTGTGCTAGTTTTTTTTCTTCATATGCACTATAGGTGTTCGGTGAAATGCCTGTTAGTGTGATGCCACTTCAGTTCACAGAAGACAAACATGATATGAGGTGCCCGAGCCACACTTAAGCTTCCTCCTCTTTGTTTCCAAGTGTCCTAAAAGGTTAGCAACCATTTTCTCGTAGACCACGCGGTACTAATTTTAGCATCGTGATTGCGTTTGATATATAGTTGCATGATGCAAATGAGCCATCCATGCATGTACGGTGACCGACGCACAGCCGCTCACAGAGAAGGCGTGCATTCTTTTCGCGATGCGGCCGAGGCGGACAAGCATGGGGGTGGCTTTATGTTTTGTCCATGTGTTGAATGTCGGAATGAGAAGGATCACACTTCCTCAAGAGTCATTCAGAGCCACCTGATTCGGTTCGGTTTCATGTCCGGCTATAATGTTTGGACCAAGCATGGAGAAAGAGGGGTTATGATAGAAGACGTCGATGAAGAAGAGAACGATGATGACAACTACCGATCTATGTTCCCTAAATACCCTGATACCGCAATGTAAGACAATGAAGAAGGTTAGGGTGAAGAACGGGCACCAGATGAGCCCGCTGATGATCTTGGTCGGGTCATTTCTGATGCAAGGCGAGGCTGCGACACAGAAAAGGAGAGGTTGCAGTTCGAGCAGATGTTACAGGACCACAACAAATTGTTGTACCCAACTTATTAACATGGCCAGAAGAAGCTGGGTAGCACACTGGAATTGCTGAAGTGGAAGGCAGAGACTGGTGTGACTGACTTGTCATTTGAAAAGTTGCTGGTACTAATGAAGAAGATACTTCCAAGAAAGAACGAATTGCCCGCCAGCACGTACGAAGCAAAGAAGCTTGTCTGCCCTCTAGGATTAGACGTGCAGAAGATACATGCATGCCCTAATGACTGCATCCTCTACCACGGTGAGAAGTACGAGAATATGGATAAATGCCCGGTGCATTGCGGTATAAGATCAGAAAAGATGACCCTGGTGATATTGAGGGTGAGCCACCCAGGAAGAGGGTTCCTGCCAAGGTGATGTGGTATGCTCCTATAATACCACGGTTGAAACGTCTGTTCAGAAACAAAGAGCATGCCAAATTGTTGCGATGCCACATGGAAGAACGTAAGAAAGACGACAAGTTGAGGCACCCCGCTGATGGTCGGCAGTGGAGAAAAATCGAGAGAGAGTTCGGGGACTTTGCAGGTGACGCAAGGAACTTATGGTTTGGTCTAAGTACAGATGGCATGAATCCTTTTGGGGAGCAGAGCTGCAGTCACAGCACCTGGCCCGTTACTCTATGTATCTACAACCTTCTCCTTGGTTGTGAATGAAGCGGAAGTTCATTATGATGTCAGTGCTCATCCAAGGCCCGAAGCAACCCGACAACGACATTGATGTGTACCTAAGGCCATTAGTCGATGAACTTTTGCACTTGTGGGCCAAACCAGGTGTAAGTGTGTGGGATGAGCACAAACATGAGACATTTGACCTACGAGCGTTGCTTTTCGTAACCATCAATTATTGGTCTGCTCTTAGTAACATTTCAGGACAGACGAACAAGGGATACAATGCATGCACGCACTGTTTGGATCAGACAGAAAGTATATATCTGGACAAATGTAGGAAGAATGTGTACCCGTACAATCGTCGTTTTCTTCCGCCCAAGCATCCCTTAAGGAAAAAAGGCAAGCATTTCAATGGCAAGGCAGAAACCCAAACGAAGCCTGTCACCCGTACTGATGCTGAAGTATTTGGTATGGTCAAGGATTTAAAATTAATCTTTGGAAAGGGTCCTGGCAGCCAACCTGTTCCGAACGGCGCTGATAAGCGCGCACCCATGTGGAAGAAGAAATCTATATTTTGGGAGCTACCCTATTGGGAAGTCCATGAGGTCTGCTCCGCAATCAACGTGATGTACCTGACGAAGAATATTTGTGTGAATATTCTAGGCTTCCTGGGCTTGTATGGGAAGTCAAAAGGTACACCGGAAGCACGGGAGGACCAGGAACGTCATAAAGGACGAGACGACATGCATCCAGGGCAGTTTCAAGGGCCTGCCAGCTACGCTCTTACCAAGGAAGAGAAGGAAATCTTTTTTGAAGTCCTTTTCAGTATCAAGGTCCCGACTGGCTTCTCCTCGAATATAAAGGGAATAGTAAACATGAAAGAGAAAAATTCCAAAACCTAAAGTCTCATGACTGCCACGTGCTTATGACACAATTGCTTCTGGTTGCATTCAGGGGAATTCTAGCGGAAAATGTTCGACTGGCCATTGTGAAGGTATGTGCATTCCTCAATGCAATTTCTCAGAAGATAATCGATCGAGAAAGTCTATCAGGGTTACAGATTGATGTGGTTCAATGTCTGGTCAGCTTCGAGTTATTGTTCCCGCCATCCTTCTTCAATATTATGACGCACCTCCTAGTTCACCTAGTCGAAGAGATTAGAATTCCCGGTCCTGTGTTTCTACACAATATGTTCCCCTTCGAGAGGTTCATGGGAGTCTTAAAGAAATATGTTTGTAACCGTGCTAGGCCAGAACGAAGCATCTCCAAGGGCTATGGAACAGAGGAGGTCATTGAGTTTTGTGTTGACTTTCTTCCTGACCTTAAGCCGATTGGTGTTCCTGAATCTCGGTATGAGGGGAGGTTGACTGGAAAAGGCACATTAGGAAGGAAAGCAACGGTATGTAGGGACGGGCATTCTTTCACTTAAGCACACTACACAGTTCTACACAATTCCACCGTGGTGGCTCCGTATATCGAGAGACAAAAGAATATTCTACGCTCCGAAAACCCGGGGAAGGCTGACTCCTGGATTAAAGGGGAACACGCGAAGACTTTCGGCAGTTGGTTGCAGACACATCTTATGAATAACACCACTGTTGGAGATCAGCTATACTTGTTGGCCAGGTCACCATCTTCGACTATATGTACTTTCCAAGGGTACGAGATAAATGGGAATACATTTTACACGATCGCCCAAGATAAAAAGAGCACCAACCAAAACAGTGGTGTCCGCTTTGATGCAACAGATGACAATGGGCAGAAGGACACATATTATGGCTACATAGAGGAGATATGGGAACTTGACTGTGGACCTACTTTTAAGGTCCCTTTGTTTCGGTGCAAATGGGTCAAGCTGACAGGAGGCGGGGTAGATGTAGACCAAAAGTACGGCATGACAACAGTGGATCTCAACAATCTTGCGTACATGGACGAACCATTCGTCCTAGACAATGATGTGGATCAGGTTTTCTATGTGAAGGACATGTCTACCAAAACGAGAAAAAGAAATCAGCAAAAGAATACATCGTCTGATGAGCCAAAGCACCACATAGTTCTTTCAGGGAAAAGAAGCATCATGTGAGTAGATGACAAGACAGACATGTCAGTAGATTATAATAAGTTTCATGAAATTCCGCCCTTCACAGTGAAAACTGACCCAAGCATCCTGTTAAATGATGAAGATTCTCCATGGCTATGGCGCAGAAGAAAACAGAAATAATAGATAGGGATGTCGCCGTCTCCTCCCTAGAGTGCACAAACTGACCCATGCATCCTGTTAAATGATGAAGATTCTCCATGGCTACGGCGCAGAAGAAAACCACAACACTAGATAGGGATGTTGGTGATGTGTAATAATGGCTATATGCGAATACAAACCGTATGTTTTGACTATATGCGAATGATTTGTATTGGGTCAATGAACTGAAAGATTTTGTAGATAGAACAAAACATACGGTTTCCCCTGCATACAGCCCGATGGTGGCTCGTGAGTGCCCGCATATCAAATGCACCGTCGGATGTATGCAGGGAATCCGAATGCTTTGTTTACGAAATGAACTACAATGAGTACTAAGTGAGTGCCAAACATGTCCGAGAGGTGGGCTATATATAGGGTCGTGTGGCTCACAAAGTGGTTTGTGCTAGTGCTAATCCAACAGCTCACAAGCCCGCAAAAGAAACACACCCCTGATCCAACGGCTCAGAAGCCCGCAAAAGAAACACACGATCCGTGTGCACACGATCCAACAGCTCACAAGCGCTCAAAATAAACACACCTCTGATCCAACGGCTCACAAGCGCTCGAAGGAAACACACGATCCGTGTGCTTCTTCCCGCGCTTTCCACCGCTTCCCGCCTTCGTCTTCCCGCCATTTCTCACTATATATATGTAGGCTTGGCCACCATTGCAATATCACATCTAAACTCATATCTGCAACCTCATCACTCTCCCATGGCTTCCACCGTACTCACTCTAACCTACCCTGAGGCGGAGGCGCTTTCGCCTCGAACTACCCCTGCCCGCCCGACTACCGCGTCCCCGCCGGCTGGTGGCTGAGCGCCGGAGGCGTGCCGGTCCCTCCTGTCCCTCAAGGTGTGGCACGCCGGGCAGCCATCACGAACCACTACTACCTTGAGCTCACACCGGAGGAGCGGATGGATCCCCGCTGGCATCCCGACTACCGTCCGACTTGGGACGCCTTCTTCATCAATCGGCGTGAGAGGGCGCTTGCCAGGTATGAGGAGGACGGCCCGCCTCCTTCGAACTTCAACGAGGCCGGCCGTCGTCTGTCGTGGGGGTGGCCGAACTCTCCAGAGCGTCATGGACTACATCACGGCCGGCGATAACCCCCGCCTGCGCTACCCTCACATCCAGTCCAGGCGTGCTCACCCGTCGAGGTTGGAGCCACGAGCGCCGTCCGATGAGAGCGACGACGACGACTACGAGGACGAGTATTATAGGCCTAGGCAGGAGTATGACTAAGATTGTTAGGACAAATGATTTGTATTCGGTCGATGAACTAGTTATTATCAAATGCGCCGTGCAGGGAATCCGAATGATTTGTATTCGGCCGTTGAAATATTAGTTAATCCATATTTTTAATTGAAAATGGCAAAATTGTTAATAGTTTGTAGATTTAGAATAATTATTTTATAAAACAGAAAATGGATTTGGATTAATTATTGAAATTCAAACACTTTTCATGTTGAAAGTTTAGTGAGATCCAAAAATATGCAAAAAATATTAGTTAATCCATTTTTTTAATTGAAAATGGCAAAATTGTTAATAGTTTGTAGAGTTAGAATAATTATTTTATAAAACAAAAAATGGATTTGGAATACTTATTTAAATTGAAGCACTTTTCATGTTAAAAGTTTTCTCAAATTCATAAGTATGCAAAAAATGAATAATTTTAGTGTTCATAATGTTTTAAAAACCTCCCACATTTGAAAAAAGCTACCGGACGAAAAAAATAGGGCCCAAGTATTCGCGCGCAAATTTCGGGCCCATTAGTCGTGGCCCGTACCACCAGCCGCGACTAAAGGGTGTGGTGCGCGCGGGATTCTGAAACCGCCCCTCCCCTTTAGTCGCGGTGCGTGGTTCAACCCATGACTAAAGACCCCCCTTTAGTCCCGGATTGAGCCACGCACCGCGACTAAAGGGGTGGGTGGTATAAAAGCCGAGTGGTCTCCCCGGTGCGTGGCTCAGACCGCGACACCGGAGGGCCATAGGAGGATCGAGCGCCGCCAGGCTGCCCAATTTTTGCACGTCGTCCTCTTCTCGCCGTCGCCTCCCGCCGCCCATGCCGTCGCCTTCCGCCACCGCGCGCCCGTCGCCTCCGCCACCGCGCGCCCGTCGCCTCCGCCCCCGCGCGCCCATCGCCTACGCCGCCGCGCGCCCGTCGCCCGAGCCGCCGCCGCCCGAGCCGCCGCCGCCGCGCCCCTCAACTCCGGCCGCCCCCGGCCGGCTTCGGACGCCGCCGTCCCCTAGGTAAGACTCCGGCCGCCCCCGGCGCCCCTCTCCTCACCACCGTTGCTCCGGTGGTTTATTGTGTTAGCAATTTAGGGGAATTAGCAATTTTAGCAAATTGAATTAGCATTGCCACTAGCTCCCTCCGGCCGGTTACAGATTTTAGGGTTAGCAATTTTAGCAAATTGAATTAATTTGCTATTTAGTTTGCTATTTAGGATAGTAATTTTAGGGTTAGCAATTTTAGCAAATTGAATTAGTTTGCTATTTAGGATAGTAATTTTAGGGTTAGCAATTGTTATTATTTTAGCAATTGTTAGCATTGTTATTACAATTAATTTAGCAATTGTTATTATTTTAGCAATTTTAGCAAATTGAATTAGTTTGCTATTTAGGATAGTAATTTTAGGGTTAGCAATTTAGGGTTAGCAATTTTAGCAAATTGAATTAGTTTGCTATTTAGGATAGTAATTTTAGGGTTAGCAATTGTTATTATTTTAGCAATTGTTAGTTTGTAAAAATTAATTTATTGTGTGCAAAAAAATAGTGTTCAAACATTGTGTGCATCTTGAAATAATATTGTGTGCATCTCGCATTTTGCAGAAACTATGGATCGCGATCCACTCCGCAGAGACCTAGCACAAGAAGAAGCTCTCGAGAATATTATCGCCGACGCTGATCCACCGGAATCTCCTTCGATTTATCTGAACCCTTCCGGTGAGGGAGAGGAGGTCGACCGAAGAGAGGGAGAGGAGGTCGACCGAAGAGAGGTAGAAGACGCCGGCTCCGGTGATGGAGAAGCCGACAGCTCCGATGATGGAGAAGCCGGCGAGGTATATATATATGATGTCCGGTGATCAGTAGATATATGTGGAAATATTGGAGGAGCTGTATATATTGAGTCGTATACATATAAATTGACGAATGTTTCTTCTCTTAGGCCTCCACATCGAGCAAAGCTACCAAACGAGGCCCAACCAAAAAGTTGGCTGCATCTACGCATTACACATTTGAGGTCATATCCCCTACGGGCGAACCCAAGGAACCCCAAGAAGGCTGCCGTCGTATTTAAAAAAAAAATGCGGAGTTCTGGTTAGGGATCACGTCCCGATCAGCGTTCGAGAGTGGCATAAGCGCAAAGGGGCGAACGATAGTGAGTATGTCGCCGAAAGGTACAAACAGGGTCTTTGGAATGACCTCATGGCACATTTCAACCTGCCAGAATGTGAGGATCCAGCCGCCGCTGAAAATTTGAGGGCGAAAGTCAAGCAGTGGACTCTTAAGAAGATGGCCAAATTGTTCGGGGCGTGGAAGAAAACATTATGGAAAAACTATCTACAGAAAAAGGAAATGCCAGTATTCGAAGGCCATCTAGCGAAGCAGGCGAATCACTGGAAGGCATTTAAGGAGTACAAGGAGTCACAAAATGCCAAGGACTTGTCAGAAAAGAACAAGAAAAATGCTGAGAAGAAGAAATATCACCACAATTTGGGGCCAGGGGGCTACGAGACTGCCATGCCAAAGTGGGATAAAAAAGAGCAAGAGCTGCTTGATAAAGGGATCGAACCAGAATGGATGCGCGAAGATTGGGAATTGAGAGCAAGAAATTGGTTCCTTGCCATGGTGGTTCATACGACGAACAAACAGGGGACCTTGTTTGCAGTGACGGTCTTAAGATACCCAGGGAAAATTGGAAAAAATAGTGAAAGAAATTAAAGAGGGGAAGAGAAAGTTCCATCCCGATAGAGAGAAAGACTTGCTGACACTGGTCCTCGGGAATGACGAACACGGAGGATAAACACGAGGCCATGGCCCTTCGTTCCCGTGGTGGCTTGGGTTTGCCAAAGACCAAGAGACTTACAGAAGTCGAGCGAGAGCAAAGCAGCGACAGCAGGAGGAGGAGAATGACAAGTTCAACCAGTTGCTTGCCAGACTTAACGAGCAGTAGCAGCAGATTGATGAACTTAGAAGAGTTGTGCGCCTGCAAGATCCTGCACTCGATATTACCGCCGACCCATCTCAGCGGAAAAGCAGCGTGGCTGACTCGGAGGCCCCGGCTGACGATGCACGACGGATGATAGAGGGCGGTCCCGGCTACCCCGAGGATGGAATTAAGGAGCAAATATCTTGTGAGCTCCATCAGAAATTGAAGAACATATCCATGAAGGTGGCAGTCGGATATGCTTTACCTTGTCCACCTGACGCACGCTGGCATTGCCGTGAGATTTCAGCTGGCTATGCTAAAGTCGGGGTGGATGAAACGTATTGGGGTTTCATGATATGAAGCTTGACATCCCTGGACCTGTAGATGAGAGGACACTCGGAGAAGTTGTGGGTGCTATCATTCTATGGGACAAGAACTACATCAAGTTTCCAGGCTCGGCGCCAAGGACAACACCGCCTCCGAGTCGTCGCAGGTCACCTTCACCTCCAGCGCCATCACCTGCAAGAAGCCCACCCCATGACTACAGCCACCACAGCGCGAGTCCATCTCGATCTCCGTCGCCGGACTTGGGTTGGCCGTCTTTGTCGCCGCCTTTACCCGCTAAGAACAATAAGCGGAAGCGTGCTCCGTCGATGAGTACTAATCGACGTACCAGCCCAAAACGAAAAATGTCGCCCTTCCCAAGAGTACCTCATAAGTATCTTCCCATCAGAACTTACGATCATACTGACGAGCAAATCACAGCGATCGCAAAGGCCGAAAAAGATGTGCATTGCAAAGAAGAAAACAGAGACCGCCTCGGTATACACCGAGAAGCAAAAAGCGTGGGCACTTAATTTTCTGAACACAAAATCGCAATATGAGTTGCACCATAAGCAAGATGACTATGTACGCACACTTCGGAAGGAAGCAGAGAAGAGCAAATCAAGTAAAAGTGCAAGCGGGAGCAAATCAAGTAAAAGTGCAAGCGGGAAAAGAAGGAACGTTCCCCAGCTCGAAGAACAGGCCAAACAATCGATCCCACCCCTCAAGGTGTTCTTCAAAGACGTTCCCCAGGTGCTGCAGCAGGATATGGAAGAAGCTGCGAAGTTGGCGGCCGCTATGGGTTTGAGTGTTGCTGAACTGCTAGGTTCCCAAGACGACAAGTTACCCAATGCTGGTGTAGTCCCTACATATGTCCCAGGGAAGCCTTTGGTCAGGGAAGAGAAGTTGAAACAACTGCCAACACACATGCGGAATTTGCATGAATGGTACTTGAGGGAGGTAAAGGGGGACAGAATAATGATCGTGGCGAAAGTCCCAGAAGAGTACTTCTTCCGAGCCGAAGAGGTCCATGTTGAGTTTTCAGAACTCTTCCAGTTATACAATTTCGACGCCCTCGACAAATCTCTCATGAGTTGCTATTGTCTGTAAGTTGTTGAATTCATTGTCTACATATAAGTTGTTCAGTTCATTGCATGTAATTATCCCCATTATATCCTTTTGTACTCTATTATGCAGAATGAAGATGCAGGCTTGTATAAGAAGGATCTACAGTGTTGGGTTCATTGACGAAACCTGACGAGATGGTGGAAAACCTTCTAAGGTTTCTAACGGAGCAAAATTTCTGTGACCACATACTGTTTCCTTACAACTTCAAGTGAGGGTCTTACTCTGTTGTACACATTCACTTTTGCTTACTCGATGTTAAGTGTAATTGATGAGTTACTGACGTATATATAAACGTGTGCAGCTTCCACTGGATTCTGCTAAACATTCGAGTTGATAAGGTAATAGTTGAAGTCATGGATCCATTAAAGAGAAACCTGGAAGAGTTCTGCAACATGCAGGACATGCTCCAGAGGTAATTTTCGCGCTATATCGGTCTCTTTCGTTGATTTCATGAGATATCAGGTAATGAATAACTCATTCATTAATTCATTTTCTTTGCCGGGCAGGGTTTGGAACCTGTTCAAGAGTGTGGTGACGGATTCCTTTAGTGAGAAGCTGACGTTTATTCCGGTCTCGGTAAGTAGTACAAGATATGTCCGCACATCTCTTTACTTATAGTTTCAATACAGTTATGATGCTAGATTATTATTTTGATTGAATTCTATTCTCGTAAAGTGCGCGAGGCAGCCACCGGGGACACATCTATGTGGATACTACGTTTGCGAGTTCATTCGCACGTTTACCACTGAGCACAAAGATTATAGAGTCGACGTAAGCAATACATTCACAACATTATTTTATTACCGTCACTTTTTGTTATCATGATTGATGTTCATATTGATCTCCTTTTCTTATATAGTTCGAGAGAATGCGGGAACGGCTCCTACCAGAGCAACACGTAGTAGGAATTGTAGAGGAACTGGCGGGATTTTTGATGACAGAGATGGTAGACGACGTCGGAGAATTCAGTATGAATAGGAACTACTGATGATCTCCGGCCGTGTAATCGAATAGACGGGCTTAGTCCCGGTAATTATGATCTCTATGTAATTGTATATATTTGTATGCTCGATCGCAAGACAAGTTATCTTATATATATGCACGAACGTGTACGCGTAGAAATATACGAAAACTATTTTGAAACGAAGAAAGAAATAAATAAAAGAAAACAAAATGAATTCTCTGCCGCGGCACAGAAAATGCCCAAATTCCTGCCGCGGCAGAGAACCATTATTTGCGGGCCGTTATTCGAACCAGGACTAAAGGGGCGCCCCCGGCGCGCTCCGCGGCGGCCACGTTTGGTCCCGGCTGGTAACAGGGCCGGGACTAAAGGCTAGGCCTTTAGTCCCGCTTGGCCTGTCCCGGTTGGCCAACCGGGACTAAAGCCCCTCACGGACCGGGACAATAGGCCCTGTCTCCACTAGTGGTATCATCGCGGCGTTGCATTCATTAGAAGTTGTTTCGAAATGGCATACATCCGTATATGACATCAGATATGTCATTATTTTCCTAGTTAGAATTGTAGAAGTGTGCACTTCGTCTGAGCTTGAGCTAAATGAAAAAAAAGATAATATATACAAACAATGCTGCTCAAGCACCAGAGTGAGGTACTGGTGTTGCTGTAAATTGCCCATCTTGAAAAGCGTGAATTTACTGCTGGGGTAAGCAATGCTCGGTCTGCAAATATTCAGAGAGATCAGAAGCAGCAAATATTCGGCTACTCCAAAAATAAATATAATTAAAAATATTAATCGGACAACCTATGAATGAGTCGTAGAAACAATTACAGATCCATATTCTACCCATTAGAGCATGGTTAATAGTACAGCCGGCTGCTGGCTATATAAAGTTGTCATGTCACCTATAGCCAACATATGAATCTACTAATATAGTAAGGTGAGCTATAAGGTTGGCTATTACATAGCTATTTTGTACAAACTTCTCTCTATCTCTCTCCTCACATTTTTTAAATCTGAAAAGGTCATAATACGACCTCGAACAATTGGAGACTGAAGGACTGCTCCCGCGACTCTCCCCCACTAGGGTTCCGCCCGGCCGCCGTCGCCGGCGCCGCCGACCCCTTCCTCCTCATCCCCTCGCACCTCCCCCTCCCTCTTCCCTCCCCAGCGCGACCGTCACCCCCCATGGCGGCGGCGCGCTCCCGGCCTCTCCTTCTCCTCGCACCTCGTCCCTGCCTTTCCCGTCGCCGCCGGCGGCATAGGACGACGGGCGAGGCCCGTGCGGCGCCGGCCTGCCCTTCCCCGCGCTCGGTAGGGTGGAGGCGGTGCTCTCCCTCCTGGCAACGGTGCAGCTCAGGTGGCGACGGCTCGGTTCTGGCCGGACGGTGGCATCACGACGGCGACGTTCGTGGTGCTGCGCAGCATGGCCCATGGCCCAGATCGGGCTGGACTACAGCACGATCTGCAGCGGTCTTCATAGGTAGAGGATGCAGGGGGAAGCGGCATGGCAGCCGGCCTGTTGCAGCGCGGCGGCAGGCTTCACGGGCCCGGCCGGACCCTATTAGGACTGGTGTGCCCTCGTGAGGGCTTTACGGGCCCGTCAGGCCTGGCCGGACCTAACGGTTACTGGTGTGCTTGCAGCCACGTCCGGTCGACTACCGTCTCTGGCGGTGGAGGTAGTTCCCTCCCGCGCGGTTGCGGTTTTGCTGACCCTAGTATCTACTCCTCGCTCCTGTCTTGAAGTCGCCGTGACGGTTATTGTGAGACGACGATGGTGGCTTCGTTACCGTGGTGGCACATGTTGTTGGGCGTTAGTCAGGTGGTCTCGAGGCCCTGTCCTCGCGGGCTCCTATGCTACGGAATGTCCGAGGAAGTGGATAGGGTTTTTTGGGAGAAATCCTTGCCGGCTGGGCCGGCACCGACGCGGTGCCGCCTCTGGGTGGCATCATTCCTTCCTGAAGGGCCTCGTGGCTACCCTTTGTCCACTTCCCTCGAGGTGTCGGGGGAAATCCTAGGGCCAGTGTGCTGGTTCGGGCAGTAGCGGGCGCTTTCCTTCTTCAAGGTGTTGCTTGGTACTTGACGCTTCGACGCTAGGAGCGTCGTGGTACTCTTTCGGAGGGCGCAGCGGTGGAGGGCTATCGTAGTTTATTTGATCCGCCTATGTATTCTTTTCTTTCTTGTTTTCTTTTCTTTGGGTGTGTGTTTGCTGCTGCCCCAGCATGTGTGGTGTTGCGTTTGTATCGTTGCATGTTTGGTGGTCGTTGCTTTATTTATAAAGCGGGGCGAAACCCTATTTCGAGACATTTATGAAATCTGACTACGAGCGTGCGTAGAGCTTGGCTCTTGCATGATAGCCCACTCCCCCTACTTTTTTATGTCTCTCTCCTCCACATAGGCAAAAATGCCACGTAGGCGGGCTATAAGCCCACTATTATACTTGCTCTTATCAGGTCACCACCTATGGACGTGAAAGATGACCCATATCCTAACTGTTTGGATCGGATACCCATGAGCGAGTAAATGCGTGGGTAAAATTGCGACCGGGGTTAAGCAAAATACGGAGTACTGTAATTGGGATGCGCTGGACCTGCAAGCGCCCATCCGCTAGCTATATGCGTCGTAAACTTACTTGGGTGGGAATGTTGGAATTGTTATTTTGTTGTGATCCAAATCATATAAGGACGGCTAAGTTCTGACAGAGTGAGCGAGACCTCGCCAGAAGGCGGTTAATATCATCCAATATACATGATATATATTGATGCAATTATTAATCTATCATGCATATTGGATCTTTGTATTTTTCTGTATTAGATATGTATGATTGATTGAATCATTAATATATCATATATTAGATCTTTGTGTTAATTTTTTGTATCAGATATGTGAGATTGATTGAATAAATAATCTGTACATACTATGAATGTATTATGTGTGTAGTATGAAATGTACGTACGTATGAACATGAATTGGTGGTTTATTTTTTTAATTCATAATTACTTACTAGTAGCGTGTTGACAATAGGGACTGCCACTAGTATTTGGGAATACTAGCAGCCTTTTGGGCATACGGGGATCGTTACCGACTTCAGATCGTTGTCGGCTAGGTTACCAACCTAGATCGTTATCAACTTGGGACAAATCATACGTTGTAAATCCCGACGTTGTAACCTCACCGATTATAGTGGAGATTTGTTTGTTAGTGCCTGTGGTTTTTTCTCTTACTTCTTGGAAGAGTTTTTCACGTTAAAATCTCGTATCCTCGTGTATTTGATCTTTTGTTTTAACTATCGCTTATAACATGAATCACTTTAGAGTTCAAAAAATAATAATTTATTTATGGGCTAGAACCCCGAACACTATATCATATATCGTCCAATAGTCAAGTTGGATGTCAGGAAGAGACATGTCCATCAACACATGCTATTATGGCGTAGATCAAATAAAAAGGTTCACATCCCGTGTAAAATTTAAAATACATCTCTCCTATCTAAAAAAAAGAATTTGGTTCCTTCTTGAACCTCCTCCATGTTTCCCGCCTCTCCCTTCGTCCAACTCCTCCCCCACCGGTTTATTTCCCACACATATTTTCCCCCTTTTGCCATCAGATCCATGGCAATCAATCAGAAGAGATTAACTCCTTAATCAGTGCTAATAAAAAATCTCCATCGATCACCAGCGATAAATTAGGTGTGGTAGGGTTTTCTTTGTGCCCTCGCGCAGGTATGTGATGGGAGCCCGCCGGCTTTGTGTCGTCCGCCTCGCTCACATCGGGTGTGAAGCGCGCAATACCACCTCCACCGCACCGGCCGGCCACCGTATCCCCTCTGTTTCTCTACATGTTGCCACTCCCTACCATAGCTGCGTTGCCACTTTCTATCTTGTGTCATTCTCCACCTCCGTGTTGTCCAAGCTCTGATAATCGTGCCAGTATGGGTGCAGAGTGATGACGGATGTCACCTAAATCCCGGCAATGGCACCGCCGCCATCGACTAGACTTGCAGGACGCTGATACGTCCAAAACGTATCTACTTTCCCAAACACTTTTGCTACTGTTTTTCCTCTAATTTGCATGATTTGAATGGAACTAACGCGGACTAACGCTGTTTTCAGCAGAATTGCTTTGGTGTCTTATTTTTGTGCAGAAATCAAAATTCTCGGAAAAATCTGGAAAAATTCCAGAAATTCTTATTTGGCAGAAGACTCACGGAGTCAGAAGGGGAGCTGCGGGAGGTGCCCACAGCTCCCACGTGCCACCTGGTGGCTCGGTCGGTGACGCCCCTTTCGTCTATTTACTTCTCCCGACCTAAAAACGCCAAAACCCCGATCGTATTTCCCAAACAAGTTCCAGAGCGCCGCCACCTCCTCGAAACCTAATTCGGGGAGCATAAGTTCCTGTTCTGGCACCCTGCCGGGACGGGGATTGAAGGGGAGATCGTCGCCATCGCCATCACCACCGCCTCTCCATCGACCATCTATGTTTCCCCCTTCCATGTGTGAGTAATTCCCTGCCGTAGGCTGAGGGGATGTTAGGGATTGGATGAGATTGTTCATGTAATAAGATGTTGAATTGTTAGGGCATGATGCCTAGTATCTGTGTGAGTGCTATTTATCGTTGTTGCAACTTGGTGTGCTTAATGCTTGACACTTAGGGCCCGAGTGCCATGTTTAAAGATCTAAACATATTATGATAATTATTGTTTTGGATCATATCTGCAATTTGTTTGCACCTGTTATTGTCCGGAACCCGAGGCCCCTAAGTGACAGCTTTTGGGACAACCGAATGTTAATGCTTTGCTCCGGTGCTTTGTAAAAGGAGTACCTTAATTACCTTTAGGCTTCTCATAAAGGCCCCGCTGAAACGGGGTGGTAGGACAAAAGAGGTCGTGCAAGTATGCACGACTAATTACGGAATACATGCCTATGTTTATATTAGCGCCTCGATATTGTTTATATGTTTATCGACATGTTACCCTTCGCAATTATTTTATGAACTATGTCATCCATGCAGCACCCGTATTTACATCTCTATGCCTACGGTGTTTTAATCCTGCTGTTACTGAAATTGCTACTCTTGTTGTTTTTACAATACTACTAGTGCTACTTTATTACTGTTGTTATTATATTACTGTTGCTACTGATAAATTGTGCCAATCAAGTTTACTTCCAGGTGTGGCTGATCTGACAAATCAGCTGCTAATTCTTATAAATATTCTTTGTCTCCCCTTGTGTCGAATTAATAAATTTGTGTTTTACTTCCCTCGAAGACTGTTGCGATCCACTGTACTTGTGGGTCATCAAGACTATTTTCTGGCGCCGTTGCCGGGGAGCATAGCTCTATTTATAAGTTCACCAGGGAGTTATTCTGTCTGTTGCAATTTATTCTTCATCATGAAGGATAAGGGTGATCCTAAGTTTCCGATACTACCTTCCACCACAAGGCAATGTACTGCTCTGAGCTCTAAATCTGCTTTTGATTCATCTACTGTTATGAATAAGCTTGTTACACCACCGTCACACCACCACACTTCATGTACTGCTTCTACTAGTTCTGATACTCTGTCTGATGAATTTGATGATGCTTCTGTTGTACTTGATGAATCTGGCTCTCTAGGTCCTTTTTTTGAATGCTATGGTTGCTAAATCTAAAGAAATTGAATCTAATGAAGTTTCTAATGAAAATTTCACTACACCTGTTGTCTCTCCTGAGAGAGGAAATTATGGAAGTAGTTACCCTAATGATGCTTATGTTGAAATTAATGATGAATTTATTAGAGCAAGTATGGAAATTGACACTTCCGGTCCTGAAATACGGAAGGAACTTCTTGAAAAACATGCTATGAACTATGAAACTGCTCATGATCCTGAATTTGCCACATCACCTATTAGCATTAAAGAAGAAGATTATGATTTTTTTGTTGATCTGTCACTCATATCTATTGTTGAAAATGAAGCTTTTTGTGGAAAAGAAAATGATAATGCTATAGAACACATGAGCAAACTTACTACTTTGAGTAGGTTGTTCTCTGATGATAAGAAGAAACAAGGTTATTACATAACAAAGTTATTTCCCTTTCCATTGAAAAATGAAGCTAAAAGTTGGTTTAACAATTTAGCTAGTGGGTCTATTAAAATCTTTGATGAATTAGTTAAAATCTTCTTTGAAAAATATTATCCTGCTCATGTGCAACATGCTGCTTTGCAAAGAATTTTCAATTTTAAACAAATTGGGAAAGAGTGTCTACCCGAAGCTTGGGGGAGGTTTTGTGCCTTACTCAGGGCCCGGCCTAGGCTCATGATACCTAAAAATGAGCTTATGGAAAAAAATATATAATGGACTAACAGATGAATCTAGGACATACCTGGATAGTTGTGCTACTTGTATTTTCAGGAAAAGGACTCCGAATGAAGCTGAAGAATTATTGGCTAAAATAAGCAGAATCATGATGATTGGTTCACACTTGAGCCGCCACCAACACCCCCACCAATGCCGACTCAGACATCAAAGAAAAGAGGCATTCATGTGATTAATTCTGAAACTATGCATGAAGCGAAGAAATCTCTTAGAGAGAAAGGTATTAAAGCTGAAGAAGTAAAAAATCTACCACCTATTGAAGAATTATGTGAGCCTATCAGTCATCCGCCAATGGTAGAGGTACATTCTCTTCAGAATTTCGGTACGGGAGACATTCCTTGCCGAAAGCCTCCTGATCAATGCTTAGATGAACTTGATAATTTTATTGTGAAGCAAAATCATTTCAATACGAAAGTTCAAAATCAATTGCTAGAAAATTTGTATGTCATTAAAAAATTTGCATGATGTTTTAGAGAGAACTGCTAATGATGTTAAAGGACTTACCAAGCATTTTGTCATGGTTCAAACTCAAGATGAACAAATTACTAAAGTACAAAAAGATTTGCTTGCTGAAACGTTTAAAAAGGATGATAATCATGCTTTTGGTATTGAAACTAGAGGTGGTGCTTCTACTTAGGATCCTTTATATCCTGAGTGACATCCTAAAAGAGTTGA
This sequence comes from Puccinellia tenuiflora, assembly GCA_012064385.1. Lineage (NCBI taxonomy): Eukaryota > Viridiplantae > Streptophyta > Magnoliopsida > Poales > Poaceae > Puccinellia > Puccinellia tenuiflora. Next base: position 37,701 of record QRDG01001725.1, on the reverse strand, counting down.
ACAAGATTCCATATTAGCTGAAAACAATGTTAGTAATTCTTCTAAAAAGAAGAAGAAAAAGAAACATAAAAGAGTTATAGAGTCTGAAGAACCTAGTAATGATAAAGAACCTGAGCAAAACCCTAATGATATATCTATTTCTGCTGCTGAAACTGAAGATGGTAATGAACCTGTTAATGATATTGATAAAGGAAATGATCCTAATAAAGAAGAAAGCAATGAAGAACCTGAAAAACTTCCTAAACATAGGAAGTATAATAAGTAAGAACTTGTTGCTAGGAAGCATGGTAGTGAAAGAGAACCTTGGGTGCAAAAACCTATGCCTTTCCCTAATAAGAAGTATAAATCAAAAGAAGAGGAACATTATAATAAATTTTGTGATTGGATGAAACCTCTCTTTTTGCAAATTCCTTTGACTGATGCTATTAAATTGCCTCCTTATTCCAAGTACATGAAAGATATTGTTTCTAACAAAAGGAAAATTCCTAATGAGGAAATTTCCACTATGCTTGCTAATTATTCTTTTAATGGAAAAATCCCAAAGAAGCTTGGAGACCCACGTATACCAACTATTCCTTACTCAATTAAGAATAATTATGTTAGAACTGATTTATGTGATCTTGGTGCAGGAGTAAGTGTTATGCCCTTTTCTCTTTATAAGAGGCTCTATTTGGAAAAACTAATACCCACTGATATTTCTTTACAAATGGCTGATAAATCAACTGTTGTCCCTATTTGCATTTGTGAGGATGTTCCTGTTCAACTGACTAATAATTGTCTTATCTTAACTGATTTTGTTGTGCTTGATATGCCTGAAGATGACAATATGTCTATTATTCTTGGGAGACCTTTTCTAAATACTGCAGGGGCTGTTATTGACTGCAACAAAGGGAAGGTTACTTTTAATGTTAATGACAAAGAGCACACGTATTATTTTCCAAAGAAGGTTGACAAGGCTTATGGTCTAAATTCCATTGCAAATTTTAAAACCATCAGGATTAGAGAAATTGATTGTCTCATATATGATCGTCACCAGGAATATTGTAACAGCCCCAACTTGGTATTGTAAAATTTGAACCAAATTTTCACTTTTGCATTGCACTTACATCATGGCATACATATTTAAATTGCTAAGTGTAATAAAGCAACAATTGGAAAACATTAAAGAGGAAGCAAAACCCTTCCCAAGTTCCAAACCAAATGCATTGCTCAAATTGGAAAAACAAATTATTCTCGAGTTTCCAATTTGTCCAGGAAGTTTGAAGAATATATTCTATAAATATTGGTCAAAGGCAAATTCATGCCAAGCAAAGAAATAAAACTGAGAATTCAAAATTGGTTCAAATCATTTTCTACTATGAAACCAAGTTCAACTTTTTTTAAAAAATTCAAAAGAAAAATATGGGGAGCTTCATTATTTTATTGGGATCCTCCATAAATATTTTCAGAATTTTATAAAATGTTTAAGTGCCTCTTTCAAATCCCTAAAAGCCTGCTGGTTTTAAAGGAAAAACAGAAAATGAGGTCAGGGGGTTTTCTGCTAAATGTCCATCTTCCCTGTCACCACAGTGGGAGCTCTGTGCCGCCATGCCGCTGTGTCCTCGCCCTGCACCACGATGCCGTGCCCCCTCCGTGGATGAGACCAGGACGACGCCCACCTGCCCCTCACTCACTCGTTCCCCTCCCCGTTTTTCTATTTCCGAAAACCTAGCGCTAGCTCCATGGACGCCGTCGGCCCGCCGCCGTCCCTCGCGCGTCGCTGCCGCTAGGAGCACCACAGAGTAGATCGAAGTGGGGCAAACGCTCCGCCTCATCGTCGTCTACCTCTCCGCTGAAGGAATCGAGCCGGGAAGCCCTCTGCTGCGAGTTCGCCGCCATCTTCCTCCGCTCCGGCCGCCGCGCGTCGAGCTCGATTGCTGCCGTCTCCGCCCCTCTCCATCCTCGCCGTCTGCACCACCGCACTCAGGGTGAGCATGCGAGTCTCCTGGACGTCCTCGTTCTCCCCCTCCTTCCCTTGTTCTTATTCGCGCCGTCATAGCCGCCGTCGGTCTCCGACGTAGCTCGTCGCCGGAGCCGTTACCGGCGACCATTTGGTCTGTAGCGCCGCCAGTAGAGTACCCGTAGTTCGGCGCATTGAATGCGCACAGTAGAACGTCCCCGCACGCTCCCCGTCGATGGATCCGTGCGCGACGCCGCCGGTGGTCACCGCGCGCGTGCGCCGGTCGTGGCCTCGGCCCAGTCAAAACGCTTCGTCGGTACTACCGGGCTGTTAGCCGGAAGTACCGACTGTAGGTTGATTCGGTACTGGATACTTCTGTTAATTTCCGGAAGTAGCTCGGAAGTTTCCCCGGAAGTACCTACTTGACCGGTACTTCCGCTTCCGGAAGTAGCTCGGAAGTTGCCCCGGAAGTACCGACTTGACTGGTACTACCGGGCTGTTAGCCGGAAGTACCGACCGTAGGTTGATTCGGTACTGGATACTTCTGTTAATTTCCGGAAGTAGCTCGGAAGTTGCCCCGGAAGTACCAACTTGACCGGTACTACCGGGCTGTTAGCCAGAAGTACCGACCGTAGGTTGATTCGGTACTGGATATTTCTGTTAATTTCTGGAAGTGGCTCGGAAGTAGCCCCGGAAGTACCAAATTGTCCGGTACTACCGGTCCATTTTCCGGTAGTACCGACTCAACTAATTAAAATTTGGGAAAAATGATAACTTAATAAATATTGATCCAAATCTTGCAAATGATATACCAAAATGCTCAGCAAATCAAAGGCTATCTAATTATGATAATTTCACAGCATGACAACAACTTTTCCTTTGATGTCATTCTCGAAATGGTTAAAAGAATTAAATTTGAATAACTGTTTAATTCACCATTTATTCATCCTTACTCGGAAAATTGGAAACAAGGTACCAAAATTATCAGGAGAACAATACCTATCTAATAATGTCATTTTCATGCATATTTAAACCACATTTTTTAGTACTATAATAGTTTATAAGCAATGTGGTCATTAAGTTAAACATGGGTTTGTTTCCAAATAATTGCACAAATTATTTTGGCACTCCATTTAAATTGTTAGCTAACTTAAATGATGATATCAGTGCATGAACTTGACATGTCATCATGATTGTGCATTGCACCTTTTGTATTCCTGTTATTTATTTGTTCTCCTATTATTGTTTGTGTATCGGTAGATTCAGGAGTCGAGGTTCCCACAACATACCTCGACGATCCGTGCTTTCAGCCCCGTCAGCAAGGCAAGAGATAACCTAACCCTCTGGGCATATCTCGTCCTATTGTTTTACACAAGTATTTTCTCCACCATAATATTGAAGGGCCTGAGGTCATTCCGAGCAAGCTGAACAATTTACAGTATCTAGTTATCATTTTATTTTTTATTGTTATATATTACCATATATTTAAAAAATGGCTTATCGAGTTCGCAAAATGCAAACTCCAGCTCCTGCCTATGTAGGTGGATTATGATGTGTATCCCTTTTCTAGAGGATTATGGCTACTAGGTAGTGTTGCTTGATACCCGAGCTTGCATACAGCCGACCTAATCAAGATAGCATCGTGGAAGAAGGTCAAGTAAAGAAGCTGGGGAGACAGGACTTCGGATTGCATGATTGTCGACTATCTAACCGTAACAAACCAACAGATCCAGCATAACAGCACCACTTCCTAAAGCTTTTGCTAGTCCCTTGGAAAGCTTCGTTTTCCTAACCCAACCTAAGCATAATGAGCTGGTTATTTGAGTATCGAAGCTGTCGAGTGTTCCATTCTTTCGTATGTAGACCCCAGCGAAGAAGGAGAATCAGAAATGGAACTAGTCGAACACGCATAAGATACCGGTTTTAGGCATAACCCCGGGTTAAATAAAGTCGTAAAGGAGCCCAATCTAGCTAAAGAGGGGCTTCTCCGCCACCATAACCAACTAGCTACGTAGATGAATTATCCTTGCGTTCAGCTATCAAACCCATCCACTAGAGCTTGAACCCATGCTTGCTCAAACCATCTGTTTTCTCTTCTAACGAGCATGGCTTCCCTGTCACCTACACTAGAGAATAGGACCACTTAGATCGAAATAGCATTCACAGAAATGTTCTAACATAGAGTAGACTTGAACATTGAATAGATTAGTTGACAACAGTCAACAAATTCCTATGCAACAAACGGAATAAACCCCAAGGATCTAGATCTACTAGATGAAGATAGCGAAGGTGAGATCCAATCTCTTACCCTTGAAGATCGAACAAACGCGTTTTGTCGGTGCAGGGGTTGGCTAGTCGATCCCCATAACTAGACTCATCTAGTCGCGAGGAGATATATTATCCTCGAGATCCAATCCGATGAAGTGCAGCAACAGGCAGCACCTTCGCGGTATCCACACGTACAGCTCGATGAAGACATCAACTCCTTGATCCCGCAAGCGAGGTAGACGTGGCCTTGATGATCTCAGCAACACGACGGTGTGGTGGTGATGATGACGATCTCCACGAGCAGGGCTTCGCCAAGCCAAGCACGAGGAGAGGGAGAGGAGGAGGTGGCGCAGCACCATAGGGCTAGGGTGGTGCGGCAGCTATGGAGGTGCAGGTGGTGGTGGCGCAGCCCTCTGGGGGAGGGGTGCGACTAGGGTTAGGGTTTAGGGGGGTTGTGGTGGTGCGGCTAGGGCTCTTCCCTTGGGTGTGCCGCACCCCCCTTGGCCCTCTATATATAGGTGGAGGGGGGAGCTAGGGCCGGCCGGCCCTAGGACTTGCTTGACCCTCAAGCAAGCCGAGTCCCTCTAGGACTCCTCCTAGGGTTCGGCCCCCCTTCCCTTTTCCTTGGCCGGATTGGCCCATTTGGGCTTTAGGTGGTGCCGCTGGCCCAAGTGGCCAGCTGCACCCCTTTGGTCCATGTGGGCCCCATACTTTATGTGGTCCCACTTCTAGACTCTTCTAGAACATTCCGGAACCTTCCGGTACCCTATACAAATTTCCCGGAACTTTTTCGATACCTCCGGAAACCACTTTCCTTATATGAATCTTATTCTCCGGAATCCTCCGGAACTCCTCGTGACGTCCGGGATCCCATCCGAGACTCCGAATCATCATTCGTTCATTTCATCATTTAATTCATCGCAAAATCTAATTTCATCGGAGCGTTAAGTGTGTGACCCTACGAGTTCGGGAATGCATAGACATGATCATATCAATAATTAATAGCGGGACCGAGATGTCCATATTAATTCCTATACACTCAACGAAACTCTTTTCTTGACTGAATCATGATGCCGGAGATTCAATTAATCTCATATACGATTCCCTTTCTCTCACGATATTTTACTTGCCCGAGATTTAATCGTTGACATCCCCATGTCCAGTTTAATCTCGTTACCGGCAATTTCTCTTTACTCGTCCATAATATAGGATCCCGGTGATTACATCCTAATCACATGTCTGCAGACCTTTGATGCTATATTACAGAGAAGGCCTGGAGATATCTTCTCCGTCACATGGAGGGATAAATCCCACTCTTAATTCATATCACCCAACAACCCACCGTCGGAGATACCTGAAAGCATTACAAGGGAAAGGCCTATTAGTGGCGCACCTTTTTGGAATTCTGTGGCGCATCCTGGAAAACGAGGGATGCGCCACAGAATTCTCGCCACTAAATTATATTTCTGTGGAGCACGCCGGTGGTGCGCCATAGAAATGTCAAGATTCTGTGGCGCATCCCACTACCGTGCGCCACAGAAATATTTCAGTGGCGCATCCCACTACCGTGCGCCACAGAATTTTTTTTGAATTTCAAAAAAAAGGGCGGCCAGATCTAGATCTAGATCTGGCCGCCGGAATTTCGTCGGAATTTCGCCGGAATTTTGTCGGAGCTCGTCGGAGGCCGTGTTGCCGTGGGTGGAGGATGGGGGTCGCCGAAAATGGTGGAGGAGGAGAAGGATGTCGCCGAAGGAGGTCGCCGGAGGTGGAGGTGGAGGAGGAGGTCGCCGGGGTGGTGGATGAGGTCGCCGGGATGGAGGAGGAGGTCGCCGGAGGTGGTGGAGGTCGCCGGGGCGGAGGAGGTCGCCGGGTGGAGGAGGAGGTCGCCGGGGTGGTGGTGGTGGAGGAGGTCGCCGGAGATGGAGGAGGTCGCCGGAGGTGGAGGTGGAGGAGGAGGAGAGAAGATGTGGAGGAGAGGAGAGGAGGAGGGGAGAAGATGTGGAGGAGAAGTGGAGGGAGAAGTGGAGGAGAAGGGGAGAGGAGAAGTGGAGGGAGAAGTGGAGGAGAAGGGGAGAGGAGAAGTGGAGGGAGAAGTGGAGGGAGAAGTGGAGGAGAGAAGGAGAAAAGAGAGGGAGAAGGGGCTGGCGGGATTCAAAATTTGGAATCCCGCCCAACAATTCTGTGGCGCATGGGCTAGACATGCGCCACAGAATTGTCTTTTTTTTTTTGCTGGAAAAATTCTTCTGTTGGTCATAACTTTTTTTTCGTTTGGAATTTTGAGAATCTAAAAAAAGTCCAACCGGGTAAACCCGGGTGAGGGCGGTTCCGAAATTTTCTCTAGTTTTTTTTAAGGTATTAAACGCATTTTTTCGACGTCGTATGCAAAAGTTATGCCCGTTTTAATATTTTTTCACCTACTTTTGGAAAAAAAGTCAAAATGTGTTTTTAAATTTTTTCCAAACAACTAGACCCAAAACCTTCCCTACATCTAAAAGGATTTTATTTTTTGAATTTTTTATCATTTTCTTTCACTTCGTGCAAAACTAAAAAGGCGATCCACCGGGGGGGGGGGGGTGGGATCTGTTTTGAAGAATTCTGTGGCGCATGGGCCACATGCGCCACAGAAATATGCCTTTTTGTGGCGCATTTAGCTAGATGCGCCACAGAAAGATACATTTCTGTGGCGCACATCCAACATGCGCCACAGAAATGTATCTTGCTGTGGCGCATCTAGCTATATGCGCCACAGAAAGACACAATTCTGTGGCGCACATCCAACACGCACCACAGAAATGTATCTTTCTGTGGCGCATCTAGCTAGATGCGCCACAAAAAGGCATATTTCTGTGGCGCATGCAAAACTATGCGCCACAAAAAATATTTTCTGTGGCGCATGCAAAACAATGCGCCACAGAATGTGGTTCACCTATAGCTAGTTTCCTAGTAGTGAAGCCACCTTTATAATCATCCAGTTACGAAGTGACGTTTGATATCCAAAAAGTATTCCTCAGGTGAACGGGAGTGATATAATATCATGGTCTAAGGAAACTATATTTGGCATATTAAAAGTGTTGACAACAAAACTTTTGTGACACGATTAATTGCAACTCTTTATTATTTGGATCATGTCCATCAAGTCATTCGCCCAATGACGTGACACCGTTATCAAGTGACTATAACAAGTCCATAGTTAGGAAACTCTAACTATCTCTTGATCAACGAACTAGTCCTATAGAGGCTCACTAGGGACTCCTGGTGTTTATATTCCACACATGTATTATGTTTCCATTTAATATAATTATAGAATGGATAATAAACTATTATCATAAACATGAATATGCTTAATAAACCATTTTATTATTGCCTCTAGGGCATATTCCCAACAGTCTCCCACTTGCACTAGAGTCAATAATCCAGTTTACATTTTTCTCGATCCAACACCCATGGAGTCTCACTCATGAAGTCTCAGTGCTGATCATGTTTGCTTGTGGAAGAGGTTCCGTCCGCGCTCTATACTATGCAGCTCTTTATGTCCTTTGCAAAATTGTAACTGTCACGTAATTTGACATTGCTTTATCATCACATGATAAACTTCCTATCATCCCATGATAAAATTCATTATCATATAATGTATATAATATGTTTGGTCATAGAGTGAGATGCTTGTGTCCCTTTATGCCTACATGACGTATGATAAGTCAAAAGGACTTTCACATAGCATGTGCATCTGGAACTCACTCAATCTTGAAACAACTTTCTCAAACCAAAATATTATATCTTATTTTAATCCTTGAATTAATCATATACTCCTATATGTTGTAGACTTAACAAATCGACAGTGTACCATGTCACTTCGATATTTCCGATCATGCTTTCGCTGTGCTACTCTGATTTTACGAGATCTCCAATTTAGTTTGGTTTTATGACTTCAATCAAGTCTACCACTTTCTAAATTCATCTCAAATTCATGAAAAATGACTCCTCATTTAACATGTTCTTCCAATTAAGAACTTGGGTCACATATCGTCAAATACAAACACATGGTTCTTATATGTTTAGACCTATGAACCATTCATAGTGAATACCAACATATCCTCCAACCATCAATTTTGTACTAAGTTATCAACTCAATGTTTCACCTATTCCTTACAAGGAAATGAACCATTCTTCTCTTGTTTTATTTTTGAACTCCTTCAAAAACTTGTTTAGGTTAAACATCCTGACTCTAATGTTTATCAAACATATCTATCCTCCATAGATACATCCATCTCCATGGATATTTGACGTTCAAACCAACTTCACAAGTTATGCATTGGTCCATGACAATATTTACAACATTTACGAAATCTCCATTTCATTCAAACAAGATGTTGTAAACTCCCACTCAAATATACCTCATACACATATTAAATTGTGAAACCTACCATGGCGCCCACTCAGAAATATGTTATCTCTATATTTGACCATGATTAAACAACTCCCACTCAAACATATGTCTCCACATATTTTGATTATGGAAAATAGTTTCTGCTCTAACTTAATATATGTCATCACACATGTTAATTAGAGCCCACTCAGTTTCTTATGCACTTTCTCGATACTTTGGACTCCTCCAAAATTCTTATTTAACCATTACAATCGAGAACTCATATACGAAATACTAGTACTCTGCTAGCATCAATCCTCTTGATTTTAAGCACAACTACACCATGTAGTTAACAACATTGAATCTGTTTTAAAGAGATTTACCTCTTGTGCTTCTCTTTAGCAAGTTTTATTTATTCCTTCCAAACCCTTATAAAGAATAAATATGTGAAACATTGTTTTCACAAAATCTAGTAACAATTACTTTGTGATTTAAACTTAACATAGGATGACTCTAAGTCACTTTCGTATTTTAAAGTTTCTATTTCTTACTTTTGCAGTTTCGCAGGCATGTCTTGTTTCTCAAACATGACAAGTAAATCATGAATATTATTTGCAACGTTTGACAAATTTCATATTCTTGAATCCTACTTCTCTTTAGACAGGCTAAACCAAAATTCAATGATCACCATCATTAAATTCTTTTATGTGTCAAGTTTTAACCAACATAGCACTTTACATGTGCCACTTGATACATAAACATACAAGTTTTTAGCTTTCTCAATTTATTCCAACAATTCTTTTATCCATGAAACCATTTCATGATAAAACCTTTTAGTCTTATATTGTGGAATCTCTATTCATAATCTCATATGAATATACTACAAAACTCCATTTGCTATAGTTTCTAATTATCCCATAATTACTGAAACCACTGTTTCACATAACTCATATGCGAAATGCAAATCATTAAATAGATCCTTTAGTTAAAACAGAGTGTTATCAAAATAAATCTAAATGTTACAAATAAACCCTTAAAACTAAATCCCATCTTTAAGACCACACAATATCAAAATATAATGTGACTACAATACTTTAGGTTTCATCAAAACACTTTTGAATAATCTCTAAATATTGTAATTTGTGATAACACTTGTCACAAGTCTTCATACTAAACAATAACTCAAATATTTCGTCTCTTTTGATCAAATTGAAAAGACTCAATTATCTTGTTAAATTAATATCCTTTACTTCTATGGTCTCATCATAACTTGAATAAATACACCTATTTACTCATTCATGAAGAAGCACACAAAATAATGATGTTTCTTATTCACTGGAAAATTCAACCAACACTTGTGTTTATTTTCCAGCTACTCATGGCATTTTCAGAAAATGGCATTTTAATCATACTACTTAGTGATGTGCATCCAAATGCTCCTCAACACTATAGTACAATTAAAAAAAACCTCATCATCAAGTATTGGATATTTTTAGGGGTGTAAACGGATAGGATAATTTCCGCACCGAATCCTGTTCCGAAACCGTTTTAAGCAATCCATATCCGTTTTGAAGAAATCCGACGGATAAGGATATCCGATTCCGAATTTGACACCGGATACGGTATAGGATATGGTATGACAATAGCCCCTAAATATGTATTATCCGAAAATTAAATAGGATTATCCGATGATTTTAATCCAAATAATCCGATTTTCTACCGAAACGTCTAACCTAATAGAACATAATTAGTGGTTAGTGAGTTGTAAATTCCGTCCATTAAATAAAAACTCACTTACATAGTGATTGTTATGACTATGGAGTACAACTTTGTTAGGCTATTAGCATATTAAACTATTATTTTTGGTTGTATGGTTTGCCGATGTACTTATACGCGTACATATCCGATTAAATTTTTTCCGTACCGAATCCGCTCCGTTTCCGCCCTCGAATCCGTGATATGATATATCCGACCCCGAATCCGCGACCGGTTATTATCTGCTCCGGTACGAATCCGATGAAAAAATATGGTATAGGATATGGTAACGACAAAATCCGATCCGGTCCGATCCGTTTACATCCCTAGATATTTTAGCATGTTTCACATTTTACAATTGTTTAACTAATCATCGTTTAAATCAAACAAAGGACAATAATCACATAATCGAAACGTGATCATCAAAAAAAAAGATTACTCATGAAAATAGAACAACCACTTGTCTTTAACATGAATGACCATCTCACAAATCGAGACACACTAATTTAAAGATCACATTTAATTCGATTACAAAACTCATTCAAATCCTCTAAGTTAAAACGATAAATGTAGAAGTAGAATGTCGCCAGCATCAACTCCTTGATTGCCTTCTTTCCGCGAAATCCACTCAGTCCCTCCATGCACTTCTCAAACGGCGGGCCCTGTTTTCACAAAACAGCACAAGTATCAAATACTTAGCTCACCACAAATGTAAATGGGACATTAAACATTCATAAATTGTATATCAAAATATACCTTCTGCATTGGCTACTTTTCTTGCTATGGGATTCTTTTCGATCTGACGAAGTCGAGACACCAGTTCAGGATAAGTGATCGAATCCCTTTTCTTGACATAGTCTCTGACACAATTCTTGAATCTGGGGGGAAGCGAACGCAACAGACCATCTATCGCGAATTCGTCACTCATCTCCATATCCCAAGCATCAACAAGAGTGTAATATATCCTATACATTTTCTTCACATGCTTCTCCAAGTAATCATTTTCTTCCATCTTAGTTGAAAGAAATTCATCTAGGCCTTCAAACCTCGCAATTCTCACTTGTGCTATGAACATTTTCTTTAGCTCAGTGACAGTCTCAATGGCACTCAAGTTATTTAATTGTTTGGCCAGGTCTGAATTCATGATGACACTCATCAACCATTTGACTTGGATGTGAGTCTTACTCTAAATGAGCCAAGCCATACGTTTGTTGTAACTTGCAGAAGATTTGGGTTTCTCTTCTAAAGTTTCATGTAACACTTAGAGTTCATCATTTGTCAATAGGACTTCTCTAAGACGTTCGTACCCCTCGATGAAATTTGACCCATCAAGACGCAACTCCTCAGCCACGAACAAGTTATCGTAGTGTGCCATGATCTACAAGGATTTTGCAAAGATATTTTCTTAGGACATTTGTTTATGATAATTCTAGTTCATCTTAATCAAATTACTACATGAACTCCAACTAAACTCAACATCTCTCTGGTTGTTTAGTGACACACGACCAAATCCACTACACCACAACCGATCATCACGTGAGATGATGTAGCTTCAATGGTGAAGAACTGTAACATCCCAAAACTTTGGAATGTTTTAAAAATCACAAAAATTTAAAACTTTTATTATTAAATAAGGAAAGTCTCTAAAAATCAAGAAAACATCTTATAAAGTATTATATTGACATCTCAAGGGTATTTTATTTTAAATATTCCTTTAACATTGTTTCAAGATTTGGAAATAAAATATTATTTTGATATTTGTAAAGCCCATGTGTTAAATGGTTATTCGTATTTAAATGGATTTCCCAAACTCTCTTTTATAAAATGATTTTAGACTAAATTATTTTATTATGAAAAATGAGTAATTATTTTGAATGATATTACTCATAGTATTTTATGGTATTCATTGGAAACAAAAGGAGTTCATAAATCTTACTCTTATAAAGCTATCAAATATGACTTTATAAATTATTTAAATTTTACAAATATTTTAGAAAAGGGATTCAAACTATTTAAAATGATTTTCTCAAAACTGGTTTAAAATATAAAAATTAATTATATTATATTCTATCATGAAAAATAATACTATTTGTTTCCTTGGTTTTATTTAAACCATTTTGGCCAAATATTTCAATTTGGATAAAGCCCATGATTTTAAAATGAGCAAAATGTTTTCAAAGGTTTTATCAAACTATTGTTTTAATAAAAAAAAATTGTACTAAATTATTTTATTAGGAAAATGATATTTTCTGGATTTTAAATTTTATTTAAAAAGGTGATTATAAAACCCTATTTGATAAAATGACATAAATGTGTCAAAATGCCTTTTACAATATTTGATTATTCAAATATTTTGAAATAGTTTTGGAAATAAAATACTTAATTTGGATTTCTATAAAATCCTAAAAACCTTTTTGGCAAAGTAGTTCAAATATTTGAACAAGCCCATAATTAAATGGGTGTTTGTATTTAGAAGGATTTATCAAATTCTATTTAAATAAAAGGTTTTGCCACAAATTATTTTATTGAGTTTATAATTTTTGAATGATAATACTCATACTAATTTTCTAGATTGAGTTCAGAAAGAATTTATAAAACCCTATTTATTTAAAAAGACATAAACATGTCAATTATGCATTTATGTAATATTTGTTTTTATTTCAAAATAAAATATTTTGGAAAAGGTTGTCAAATGTCCCAAATGATTATTCTGAATTTTACAAATTCTTACAAATTTATTTCACTTGATTTGGAGCATTATTTCAAAAGTTATAAAAGAAAATAGAAAATAGAAAACATTTATTTGCGTATAAAAAAAAGAAGGGCCGAGGCCACCCAGACCAGCCCGAGCCGGCCCACTCCTATCTGTCGCGCGCGGCCCAGCAGCCTCGCAGCAGCCCGCCTCCCTCTCTGTTCTCTATTTCTCTCTCTGACCGGTGGGACCGGCCATGACGCCAGCCGTGACGTCATCGAGCTGCAACCTCCAGCGCAAGCAACCGGCCTCGAGACGAACTCGATCTCCAGATCCAAATCCGCCCGATTTAAACGGAATTTGTTGCTCACGTTCACGTCTATATAAAGTCCTCGATCTCCTCTAGTCTCGCCCCAAAAACCTTAGCCCGAGGTGCCGCCAGGCCGCCGATTTTGCTCGCCGTTGTTCGCCTCTGCCGTCGCCGTCTTTCCCCGATTCCGGCCGCCATTCCAGGACGCCGTCGACTGCACCGCCTCGCCATCCGCTTCGCCGTCTCGTGCTGAAGGTCGTCGTCGTCTTCACCAGGGCCAGGGACCACCGGAGCGCCTTCGCCCTCGATGCTCGAGCCGCCGCCACCATCCCCGACCAACTCTGGTGACCAACTGCGCCGCCAGGGTAAACCCTAGATCTGAGACCACCCGATCCCGATCCAACGGTTGGGATTAGAACCTGTAAATGAAACGGTACCGGCCAGTAACGTTGCACCGCGTGGCAGCCTCGTCAGCAGCACAGTCAGCGCCACGTCATGCCTAGTCAGCAGCATAGTCAGATCCGAGTCATCCAGGGAATTTCTGGGATTTTCCCGAATTAGAATTAAATGGTAGTTTTGCAGAAAAGCCCCTGTAACTTAGATCTATCATATCTTTTTATTGGTTTGGCCAAATTCAAATATTTTTATATATTTGAAATCCTTGGAATCTATAGAATCTTTCTGACATTTTATTTTTCTGTTTTGAGTTAGTTTAAATTATTCATTTTTCAAATGTGTGATTTGAGTAATTTTAACATAACTTTATTTCTACAAGTCCAAAAATTGCAAGAAAAATATTTTTAGAAACCTTAAAATATGTGCAATATAGTTCCTCTATTTTATAATATTTTTGGGCTTTATTTTGATGATTTAAAAATCAGAGGGTCAATTTGAGTATTTTTGTTATAGTTTAAATTCTATAAATCCTTTTAATTTGTTTTCTTATTAGAAAAATACCCAAATAATTGCTTCTGTCCAGAGGGATCAAAACCATCCCTTAGAATCTTTGAGCCACCCTTCAAACCTATTCTTGACTTTAGACCATCCTTTGACCCTCAATGGAAAACCACAAACCCTAATGCATTGATTCTTTTTGCATATTGAATCAAGTATTAAAAACCTAGACCATCAACCTACTTACCCTTGTGTTTCTATCCATGTTTGCTCTCATGTTTGTTTTAGTTGATTGTTGCATTGTTTGTTTATTCTTATCTGTTTGTACTGTATAGATTGAACGGAGAGATACGACATACGTTGAAAAGAGTGTGTGAGCAACAACAAGTTTCAAAAGGCAAGTGATACTCCAGCATAAATGACCTACTATTTTACTATATTGCATTGTAGACTATTTTCCAGTAGCATGCATGATAGGTTGTTTTATTAAATCTATATGCTATGCAAACCTGTTAGGCTAGCCACATGAATTAGCTGACTAGTGACCTATATTAATTTAGTAGATTGGCTTGCTGCAAAAATGAATTGTTTTATTGTATTTGAGTTAAGAAAAATCTACTAAATTAATGAAACACCTGGGTGGATTTGGAGTTGCTCTATTGGTGGTTTATAGTTGAGTGGCTGCTCAGGCCCAGTTCTGTGGGTACCTGAGTACGTGCACTTGAGCTCGCCATCCAGGGTCTTTGAGATTTCATGTCACTCCATGTCTAGTTTACTTCCAGTGCAGCCACTAGTCATATGGGCTCTGTCTTGACTAAGTATGTTGTGTGGACTCGACCCGGCTTGACAAGATGATGTAGGGGTGGTAGGTGGAACGGGTCAAGCTGTTGGGTTGGGAAAATGCTTCTGAAAGGTCTCGTCTTAACTCTCTCCTTTCCCTTTTACTAAATGAGTGTTTGGGAAGTTTGGGTTAGTTGAGTCTACTGGGGAAAGTGCCACAAACTCTCGAGAGTAAATAAAACTAAGATGTTAGCCGTGTCCACGGTTATGGACAATTTGAGTAACTAATCAAGGTGGTCAACACAAGAATCTCATTCATTCCAATTTCTAAATTAAAATTTGATGGGTGAACATGGGGGGAATTGAGGCACTGGTGTGCCCAGGGATGTCTCTTAAGGTTTTTGGAAAGAAAGAAATGATTTTTGAAAGTATAGGATAAAATTTGCTTTGCGCAAGAGCCTTGAGATCCACCAGCCAAATATGCATGTAGATGTTAGAAGTTTTCCTTTATGAGTCCACAAGTATCATTTGCCAGATCCAATCAAATGGTTCTGAACAATTTTTGGCTGCAACGCTTTTACCGTTGCAGGTTCGTCTAACGATGAATAAGGAACACTATAGGTTTCGAGTCTGCAACCAACAAGTCTGCCTGTGGCACATGAAGATGATGAGGGCTCCATGCTATTATATGATTTCCACTGCTGAACTTTGTATTATGCTAGCCTTGTGCCATGCAATTTGTAATACTTTACTTTCTGGATCTTCGATGTAATAGATATTTGACGCATTTGCATGATATTACATCTTGAACTGTGGTGCTAGCTATTCGATCCAGGGACTAGCACAGAACACAGGGATCTTGGCCATTTTTAAAAGGCAAGGTCGCTACAAGAACTCTGTGTTGATCATATACTTCATATGACTCGTGCTTAACCTTTTGGTTCCGTGTTCCCGAGGCCATGTATGTACATGCTAGGCTCGTCAAGATTTACCATAGTATGTGGACATTGAATCTATCACACCCGATCATCACGTGATGCTTCGAAATGACGAACTTTCGCAATGGTGCATACTAGGGGAGAACACTTAATTATCTTGATATTGACGTGAGAGATCACCTTATCATGATACCGTCGCGATCACATCTAATCAAGTCACAAGGTGCATAAAAGGATTAACATCACATGCAATTAAAAAAAATGTGATATGATATGGCCTTTCTCCTTGTGCTTTTGATCTCCATCTCCAAAGCACCGGCATGATCTCCATCTCCGGCATGATCTCCATCATCATGGCGCCATCACCATGGTTGTCCACCAACTATTGCAACTACAACTAATGCTACTCTTAGCAATAAAGTAAAGCAATTAGATGGTGATTCAATGACACACATGTCACATAAAATAATAGACAACCATATGGCTCCTGGCGGTTGCCGTACTCGTCAACATGCAAGTCGCGAAATATTACAAACATGATCACTGAATACATTATCACAAATCACACATTGGCCATACCACATCACATGACCCCCTGCAAAAACAAGTAAGACGTCCTCTACTTTGTTTATGCAATTTTTACGTGGCTTGGGTCAACGAGATAGAACCGTTCTAATCTACGCAAAACCAAAATGGTGATATAATAGTTGCTTATTTACTCATCCTTTTGAAAGGCCTTCCATTGAAAATTGCACCCTCACTAAAGCAAGAGAAACAGACACCCGCCAGCCACTTATCCAAAACAAGTTGCATGTCACTCGTGGAACCGGTCTCTCATGCGTGGACGAGTAAGGTTGGTCCGGGCCGCTTCAATCTCACAATACCGCAAAGATGCAAAGTGCACGTTATAAGGTAGCAACATAAAATATCAACGCCCACAACTCCTTGTGTTCTAATCGCACCAACATCTACGAATAGATCTAGGCTCTGATACCACTTAAGGGGTCGCAGCATAGAAAACAAAAAAAATTCCTACGCAACAAACAGAATAAACCCCAAGGATCTAGATCTACTAGATGAATATAGCGAAGGTGAGATCCAATCTCTTACCCTTGAAGATCGAACAAACGCGTTTTATCGGTGCAGGGGTTGGCTAGTCGATCCCCGCAACTAGACTCGTCTAGTCGCGAGGAGATGTATTATCCTCGAGATCCAATCCGATAAAGTGCAGCAACGGGCAACACCTCCGCGGTATCCACACGTATAGCTCGATGAAGACGTCAAATCCTTGATCCCGCAAGCGAAGTAGATGTGGCCTTGATGATCTCAGCAACACGACGGTGTGGTGGTGATGATGACGATCTCCACGAGCAGGGCTTCGCCAAGCCAAGCATGGGGAGAGGGAGAGGAGGAGGTGGCGCAGCACCCTAGGGCTAGGGTGGTGCGGCAGCTATGGAGGTGGAGGTGGTGGTGGTGCAGCCCTCTGGGGGAGGGGTGCGGCTAGGGTTAGGGTTTAGGGGGGTCGTGGTGGTGCGGCTAGGGCTCTTCCCTTTGGTGTGCCGCACCCCCCTTGGCCCTCTATATATAGGTGGAAGGGGGAGATAGGGCCGGCCGGCCCTAGGACTTGCTTGACCCTCAAGCAAGCCGAGTCCCTCTAGGACTCCTCCTAGGGTTCGCCCCCCCTTCCCTTTTCCTTGGCCGGATTGGCCCATGTGGGCTTTAGGTGGTGCGGCAGGCCCAAGTGGCCAGGTGCACCCCTTTGGTCCATGTGGGCCCCATAATTTATGTGGTCCCACTTCTAGACTCTTCTAGAACATTCCGGAATTTTCCGGTACCCTATACAAATTTCCCGGAACTTTTCCGATACCTCCGGAAACCAGTTTCCTTATATGAATCTTATTCTCCGAACTCCTCCGGAACTCCTCGTGACCTCCGGGATCCCATCCGAGACTCCGAATCATCATTCGTTCGTTTCATCATTTAATTCATCACAAAACCTAATTTCATCGGAGCGTTAAGTGTGTAACCATACGGGTTCGGGAATGCATAGACATGATCATATCAATAATTAATAGCGGGACCGAGATGTCCATATTAATTCCTATACACTCAACGAAACTCTTTTCTTGATTGAACCACGATGCCGGAGATTCAATTAATCTCATATACGATTCCCTTTGTCTCACGATATTTTACTTGCCCGAGATTTAATCGTTGACATCCCCATGTCCAGTTTAATCTCGTTACTGGCAATTTCTCTTAACTCGTCCATAATATAGGATCCCGGTGATTACATCCTAATCACATGTCTGCAGACCTTTGATGCTATATTACCGAGAAGGCCTGGAGATATCTTCTCCGTCACATGGAGGGACAAATCCCACTCTTGATTCATATCACCCAACAACCCACCGTCGGAGATACCTGAAAGCCACCTTTATAATCACCCAGTTACGAAGTGACGTTTGATGTCCACAAAATATTCCTCCGGTGAACGGGAGTGATATAATCTCATGGTCTAAGGATACTATATTTGGCATATTAAAAGTGTTGACAACAAAACTTTTGTGACATGATTAATTGAAACTCATGGTCAGGTCCATGAAGTCATTCGCCCAATGACGTGACTCTGTTATCAAGTGACTATAACAAGTCCATAGTTAGGAAACTCTAACTATCTCTTGATCAACGAACTAGTCCTGTAGAGGCTCACTAGGGACTCCTGTTGTTTATATTCCACACATGTATTATGTTTCCATTTAATACAATTATAGCATGGATAATAAACTATTATCATAAATATGAATATGCTTAATAAACCATTTTATTATTGCCTCTAGGGCATATTCCCATCAAATATTGCATTCGATTCCAATGTCAACTTTTGGTCAATGTATAGAGTATCCTATTAATTGCATGTTCCCTACACCATTACATGTTTTCCCTCCTATTATCCATAGGTTTGATGTGTTGGCCTGAGTTAATTCATACCTATTGTATATTATGCTTAGCCATGCTTAGTCGAATGCTTAGTCGTCCGGTGATTATTTCCATGCTTGTGAAGTTTATGGAATGTTCGGACAAGGTGGAGACTTGTGGTACTTAATTAAAATGATTAAAGGCTTGGATGAGTTGCCATCGGGGTGGTGGTGTTTTGCCTCATTCTTGTCGCCTAGGCTGAGAGTGCTTTTAGCTAGAACCAAGAACCGAGCGTGCTTCCATCGGTGGGACATATGGAATCCTTACTAACCGAATAAATTGTGTGGGCGTATCCAAGGGTCCTCTAGTTTGCGCTTTCCATTTGCGTGTGAGTTGCAGGTTGGATGAAGGCGCGATGAGGAAGGTGGTGTTTAGGATGTGGCGATGGGGGCAGGGTGTTGAAATAGGCACTGAACTTGTCCTGTCGTCACGATGACCCTTGGATAGTCTCATGCAAGGTAAAGGTTTAACCGCGCCCGCCCTGCCGGCTTTCCCGGGAAGTGAGCTAATTGATCAGGCAAGGGGTCGGACAGTACCAGTGGTAAAAATAGTACACCCCTGCAGGGTTTAATCTTTTCGAAAAGCCGTGTCCACGGTTATGGACAAATCATGGGAAAGGCGGATTAGCTCATAGAAAACCTGAACATAATTAAAATTTGGCAACATGTGTTTAAAAGGTTCATTTCCTCGAGGGTGATTCGAGGGAGTGCCTTGGTGGAGATGAGTGGTGGTTTCTGGATACTGTTGGTTCAATGTGAACTAACGAATGAAAGTTTACTATCTTATCCCCTTGTGAAAACCTTCTGAGTAGTCGGTGCCATGAGTCATTGTCTTTAAAAAAGGAAAACTAGCTTTATGCAAAACAACTACTATACAGCTTTGAAGCCAATCATCATTGGGCCTATATCCCCCTAGTAACCTTGCGAGTACGTCGTACTCAGCCTTGCTTTGTTGATTATTATTGTTTCAGAGGAGGACGTCACCGAACAGGAAGGTGGGTTCTTTGTAGACATCGACGAGTAGTCTGGGGTTCCCAGGTGGCAGCTTGGGACGTCACGGAACAGGCTGGCTGGGTTATGTTATTGTAGGCCTCTTAGGCCATAATTTGGATCTTGTTGTTTAGACAACTAAATTTGCTTCCGCATGATGTTGTTGGGTCTGTGACCTCTGATGTGTATTTTGCTATCTTTCTCATTATATGAGTTGAACTATGATCTCTTGTGTCGTAGAGACTGTGATGTGCCAGATGTTCCGCATTCTTGATCTCTCTATTATGCATTGATAGCTATGCCAGTGTTTATGGCATGATCGAGGTGTTGCGTTGCCGATGATCCATTCCGAGCACGCCTGCCAAAGGTTTTGGCCTGGGAGTGGTAACCCCCGTAACCTTCGATTGTGTAGCATAGCCTGTGGGTTACATAGCATCTCTGTATAATTCCGGGGTCGGGGCGCTACAAATTGGTATCAGAGCAGGACTGTCTGTAGGAAACCCTTCTATTGGTCGATGTCGAGTCTAGTGTTTGTGAAAGTTATTTATAACGTAAAAACGAGTTGTGAAAACCCTCTTAGTATTCTTTTTACTCCTTACACAATTCGCTCCATCTCTGAGTTATCTTACCTCTATTTGTTTTTACAGTTGTGTCAAAGTTTAAGGTTCTCGGGGTTGGGTTCTTACCGTCCAGTGTATGTCTCGAGTCTTTTGCTTCTGTTTGCTTCCGCCGCGTTGACGTGATGTCACACGTGGTTGTCTTGTTCTGTTCACCTGTGTTAGTGCCATCTTGAGTCTCTGTACTAGGGAGGACGCTAATGCTCGATCCTAAATATTCGGAGATGGATACTAACTGTGTCATTGTTCAAATCTCCAGAATGGCTCCAACCCATCGTGGTAACCAAAGCGATGCTGAGCCACCACCGCCACCCTCTATGGCGGAGGTTCTGATGGCCATCGAAGAGAACCGCCTTCGCAACGAGCGTCTGCTCGAGCAGTTGGTGCAGCAGGGTGCACGAAGGAACAATGACTGCAACACCCTCACTGAGCTCTTGCGCTCCCAGCCACCGACTTTCTCTGATGCTAGAGAGCCGCTGGATGCGGACGACTGGCTGCGTGCTCTCGAGCGCAAGTTTGCTGCACTGCATGTTCCGGCTGCTGAACAAGTGAACTTTGCGACCTACCTTCTAAATGGTGCCACTGGTTCTTGGTGGGAAAGCCATGCGGCTATGTCTGCTGTTGACCATGTCTTCACCTGGGCTAAATTCCGCACTGCCTTCCGTGCTGCTTACATTCCTAAGCCCATCATGGACTTAAAGAGGAGGGAGTTCCTGGATCTGAACCAGGGACGTATGGACGTCCAAGCTTATGGGTGTGAGTTCAACCACCTCTCTCGTTACGCCCCGCGGGACGTGACCAATGATGAGGACAAACAGGAGTTGTACCGCAAGGGTCTTGCACCGTGGCTCCGATATGAGCTGTTGCCCTTCAAGTTCTAGTCTTACCAGGCTCTCACTCTGGAGCAAGGTAGGAAGGAGCTGGAAGCTTCCAAGAGGCCAGCGCAGGGGGACCATCAGAGTTCCTCGGGTTCTGAGATCAAGAAGCGCAGGTTCTTCGTGCCATTCAGCATTGTGCCACGTGCTCCATACCTGCCTAGGCCCTCAAGATACAGGCCACCTCCGCCTCGCCCAGCTACTTCGACCTTGGGTGCGGCTGGAAGTGGGTTTCGTCCTCAGCTATCGGCACCACCAAGGCCCACTTGCTACAGCTGTGGCCAGCCGGGTCACTTCTCAAGGGAGTGTCCTCAGAAGGCACCTGCTACCGCAACAACTGCACCAGCTCCCGCTACACCAGCAGCCAAGGCTATGACTGTCAGCCGTGGTTGTCTGAACCACGTCTCTGCTGAAGGAGTTGAAGAGGACCCCGGTATTCTCATGGGTACGTTTCGAATTAATGAATATCCAGCTTCAGTCTTGTTCGATTCTGGGGCATCGCATTCATTCATATCCATAGCTTTTGCACATAGCCAAAAAATACCGTTTGTGGTCATGGACTCCCCTCTAGTGGTTAAAACACCAGGCTCCAGTTGGCACACTAACTGGATTGCTCCGGAGGTGCAGATTTCCATAAGCTATTGGTCCTTTCCGTTCCCGTTGATGGCCCTGAAGTCATATGGTCTAGATGTCATTCTGGGCATGGACTGGGTAGTCAAATATCAGGCTAACTTGAACTGTGCTGCGAAGTCTGTCACAGTGATCCACCCAACCGTCGGGCTAGTGGGTTACTGGTCCCCTTCATCCGCAACTCCATCCGCTGCCACTCCTCTCTCTCCGGAGATCAGTCTATACTTTATGGAAGGAATCACCCCACCTGAAATGCATGAGGTAGGGGTGGTGTATGATTTCCCCGACGTCTTTCCGGAAGAATTTCCTGGCATGCCACCTGATCGAAGTGTGGAGTTTGTCATCGAATTGGTTCTGGGGACTGCTCCGATTCCAAAAGGCCCTACCGCATGCTAGCGGAAGAGTTGGCTGAGCTGAAGAAACAAATTGATGAGCTGTTGGAGAAGGATATCATTCGGCCTAGTCGCTCACCCTGGGGTTGTCCTGTAATCTTTGTCAAGAAGAGGGATTCTAATGTTCCTTGTCTGGTTGTTGATTATCGGCCTCTGAATTCGGTAACCATCAAAAACAAGTATCCTATTCCCCGGATAAATGACCTCTTCGATCAGCTAGCTGGTGCAACTGTATTCTCCAAGATGGATCTGAGGTCAGGCTACCATCAGATCAAAATCAGGAAGGAGGATATTCCGGAGACGGCTTTCACTACCCGTTATGGTTTATACGAGTATACCGTCATGTCCTTTGGTCTCACCAATGCCCTGGCTATCTTCATGAGGCTTATGAACTCCATCTTCCATGAGTACCTCGACAAATTCGTCATAATATACATTGATGACATCCTCGTTTACTCCAAAACCAAAGAAGAGCATGCTGAGCATCTTCGACTAGTTCTGACAAAGCTTCGTGATCATCGTCTCTATGCTAAGTTCTCCAAGTGTGAGTTCTGGTTAAAGGAACTCATCTTCCTAGGTCATGTGGTGTCAGCTGCTGGAGTAGCTGTAATACCTGACAAGATTCAGTCAATTCTGGATTGGGCGACTCCAAAGTCGGTCAAAGACATCCGTAGCTTCCTTGGGTTGGCGGGTTATTACCGCCGATTCATCAAAGGCTTCTCCAAGATATCCTAAGCTTTGACAGACCTTCTCAAGAAGGATAAGAAGTTCGTATGGACAGACAAAGCTGAAGAGAGCTTCCAAACCCTAAAAGTCAAACTCACGACCACTCCTGTGCTTGTCCTTCCGGACACCAACAAGGACTTTGTTGTCTTCTGTGATGCCTCTTTACAAGGCTTAGGCTGTGTGCTGGTGCAAGAAGGCCATGTAGTAGCATATGCTTCTCGCCAACTTAAACCGCATGAGCACAACTACCCAACTCATGATCTGGAGCTTGCTGTCGTGGTTCATGCGCTGAAGCAATGGAGGCCCTACCTGTTGGGCAACCGTTGCGAGATCTTCTCGGATCACCAGAGTCTGAAGTATCTCTTCACCCAGCCAGATCTGAATCTCCGACAGAGAAGATGGTTGGAGTTAATCAAGGACTATGATGTGACCCTCAGCTATCAGCCCGGCAAGGCCAACGTCGTGGCCGATGCGCTGAGTCGTAAGTCTTATTGCAACACCCCAATGGTTGAGAAGGCTCAACCTACTCTGCATGAAGAATTCGCCCGTTTGAATCTGGAAATTGTTCTCTCCGGATATCTAGCAAACTTAGAGATCAAATCCACTCTTGAGGATGAGATCAAGGCATCCCAACTGCAAGATGCTGGCATCCGAAAGATCAAGAAGAATATCGCAAGTGGGAAAGCTAAATGTTTCTCCATTGATGACTCTGGTGTTGTCTATTTCAGGGACCGTCTTGTGGTGTCCAAGAGTGGGAGTGTGAAGGGGGTGATACTCCAAGAAGCACATGAGTCTCCCATATCCATCCACCCTGGTAGCACCAAGATGTACCAAGATCTCCGCAGCAAATTTTGGTGGACTCGCATGAAGCGAGAAATTGCTAAGTACGTTGCTGAATGCGACGTCTGTCGCCGTGTGAAGGCTGAACATCAAAGGCCAGCTGGTAATCTTCGCCCCATAGCTATTCCCGAGTGGAAATGGGATAAAGTGGGTATGGACTTCATTACCGGTTTCCCGAGGTCACCCAAAGGTAGACCTGGCCATTTCTCGGGCTGGGTCGGGCTCAGGCCGGGCCTAGAAAAAGCCCGGCACAGAAAACCTAGGCCCGAGCCCGGCCCGGCCCGACTATCGGGCCGCAGAAATCGGGCCTGAGCCCGGCCCGGCCCGACCAAAGCCCGACAAAGCCCGACCAGCCCGGCCTCACAGAAGCTAAAATCATGTTTTTTTAAGCCCGAGCCCGGCCCGGCATGACCGTCGGGCCCGAAATACCGGCCCGAGCCTGGCCCGATGGCACAGCCGGGCTGCCCAAGGTCGCCCATTTCCTTCCTGTTCGCGAGGATATCAACTCCAATAAACCGGCTGATCTGTATATGGCCCGGATTGTTTCTTTGCATGGGGTTCCACTGAGGATCATCTCAGACCGTGGAAGTCTATTCGTGTCCAGATTCTGGCAGAACTTCCAAACTGCTATGGGAACCCGTCTCAACTTCAGTACGGCTTATCATCCTCAAACTGATGGTCAGACTAAAAGGGTAAACCAAGTTCTGGAGGACATGCTTCGGGCATGTGTTATCTCCTTCGTTAAAGGTTGGGAAAAGTATCTTCCCCTCGCCGAGTTCTCCTACAACAATAGCTATCAAGCTAGTCTGCAGATGGCTCCATTTGAGGTTCTCTATGGAAGAAAATGTCAGACTCCGCTAAATTGGTCTGAAACCGGAGAAAGGCCACTCTTCGGTCCTGATGTGATCAACGAGGCCGAAGAGAAAGTTCGAATCATCCGGGAGAATTTGAAGATTGCCCAGTCCAGGCAGAAGAGCTACTATGATAAGCATCATGAGGAGGTTCACTATGCCATTGGTGACAAAGCCTATCTTCGAGTCTCTCCCCTCCGAGGCGTTCGTTGTTTTGGGATCAAGGGAAAATTGGCACCTCGCTTTGTTGGTCCTTTCACTATCCTGGCTAAGAGAGGTGATCTCTCCTACCAGTTGGAGCTCCCAGATAAATTCCCGGATGTGCATGATGTGTTCCATGTCTCTCAACTCCGTCGTTGCTTCAAAGATCCTATTCGTGGGGTTGATCATGAAGTGTTGGACATCCAGGAGGATCTGACTTACCGTGAGCATCCTGTCCGCATCTTGGATGAAGCGGAAAGGAAGACTCGTAACAAGACCATCAAGTTCCTCAAGAATCCAGTGGTCTAACCATTATGTAGAAGAAGCAACCTGGGAACGTGAAACTAGTCTTCGTCAGGAATATCCCACCTTCTTCACTCAAGCCTAGAATCTCAGGACGAGATTCCTGTAAGGGGGGTAGATTTGTAACAGCTCCAACTTGGTATTGTAAAATTTGAACCAAATTTTCACTTTTGCATTGCACTTGCATCATGGCATACATATTTAAATTGCTAAGTGTAATAAAGCAACAATTGGAAAACATTAAAGAGGAAGCAAAACCCTTCCCAAGTTCCAAACCAAATGCATTGCTCAAATTGGAAAAACAAATTATTCTCGAGTTTCCAATTTGTGCAGGAAGTTCCAAGAATACATTCTATAAATATTGGTCAAAGGCAAATTCATGCCAAGCAAAGAAATAAACTGAGAATTCGAAATTGGTTCAAATCATTTTCTAATTTGAAACCAAGTTCAACTTTTTTTTAAAAATCAAAAGAAAAATATGGGGAGCTTCATTATTTTATTGGGATCCTCCATAAATATTTTCAGAATTTTATAAAATGTTTAAGTGCCTCATTAAAATCCCTAAAAGCCTGCTGGTTTTAAAGGAAAAACAGAAAATGAGGTCAGGGGGTATTCTGCTAAATGTCCATCTTCCCTGTCGCCATAGTGGGAGCCCTGTGCCGCCATGCCGCCGTGTCCTTGCCCTACATCGCGATGTCGTGCCCCCTCCGTGGATGAGACCAGGACGACGCCCACCTGCCCCTCACTCACTCGTTCCCCTCCCCGTTTTTCTGTTTCCGAAACCCTAGTGCTAGCTCCATGGACGCTGTCGGCCCGCCGCCGTCCCTCGCATGTGATGTCTACTACACGCTTCTATTCTTGTAGACTTGTTGGGCTTCCAAGCGCAGAGGTTTGTAGGACAGCGGCAAATTTCCCTTAAGTGAGTAACCCAAGGTTTATCGAATACACGGGAGGTAGAGGTCAAAGATATCCCTCTCAAGCAACCCTGCAATTAAGATAAAAGAAGTCTCTTGTGTCCCCAACACACCTAATACAATTGTCAGTTGTATAGGTGCACTAGTTCGGCGAAAAGATGGTAAAATGCAAGTGATATGGATGGTAAAAGGTGATTTTGTAATTCTGTAATAAAAATGGCAGCAAGCAAACAAGTGACAAAAGTGACTAAAACGGTGTATCAATGCTTGGAAACAAGGCCTAGGCTTCATACTTTCACTAGTGACTACTCTCAACATCATTAACATAATTAAACTCATAATAGTTCCACAAAAACACATGCATGGTAGACGTTACTCGGAGATCAAATAGGATGAGAATTGCGTAGGGCTACGAAAAGCACACCTTACAGTTCGTATTCCACATCTATGGACACTTCATGCTGTCACTATCCGCATCCAAAGATAGTACTAACAAACACCACAACATATTTCTTGAATAGTCTCTTTCTTCAATAACACAAGCATCAAGAAACCTCATGATCTATTCAATCCAACAATAATAAAGAACAAACTCATGATGAAGATCCTTCCAATATATTATCCATAGAGTCACACACGGCACCCACACTGTCACCGAGATACCGTGATCACAACGGTGACTCTAGAAATTGTTCTAAATAACATCACTTGAGCAAAATCATATCCATTACACATAGGGAAACATCACGTATTCAACTATACTAACAAAGCTCATGATCACAACGAAGATCACATCATGGGAGAGAGAGAGATAACCACATAGCTACTTGTATAAGCCTCAGCCCCGGTGAGGGACTACTCCCTCCTCATCGCGGGAAGCAGCGGTGTTGATGGAGATGGCTCCGGCGGTCGATCCCCCCTCCGGCAGGGTGCCGGAACAGGATCAATCTGACCCCCGAAACTTGTCGGCGATGGTGGCGGAGCTGTGTTGCGTATTTGGGAAAATCCTTTGGGGGGTAGGGTTTTTGCGTCGGATGTGATTTTATAGGCATCGGAGGCGGCCGAGGGGTGCCCCACAGGGCAGCGGCGGGTCCCACCCACGGGTGGGCCCTAGGCCGCGGCAGGGGGCCACCCCTGGCCTGTGTGGGTCCCCTGGAGTCGCCCTTCTGGCTCCCTTCCTCATTTCTTCTATAAAAAATCTCCATAAATTTTCGTCCAATTCCGAGAATATTTTCAGAAGTAACTTTCTCCAACAATTTCAGCACAAACACAGGGAGCTGGCACTGGGCATCTTGTCAATAGGTTAATCCGAAAAAATGCATAAAAATGATGTAATATGATATTAAAAACATGTAACAACATCACAAAACTAGCATGGATCACTCAAAAATTATAGATACGTTTGAGACGTATCAGTATCCCCAAGCTTAACACCTACTCGTCCTCGAGCAGGTAAGTGATAACAAAATAATTTTTGATGAGACATGCAACCAACACAAACATGATCAATATAGTAATGTAAAGCATAGGATGTGAATGAAGTGAT
The DNA here is from genome assembly GCA_012064385.1 of Puccinellia tenuiflora. Lineage (NCBI taxonomy): Eukaryota > Viridiplantae > Streptophyta > Magnoliopsida > Poales > Poaceae > Puccinellia > Puccinellia tenuiflora. The sequence goes on along the minus strand of QRDG01001725.1, from coordinate 9,896 downwards.
ACAAAACAATTTTCTATAGTTGACAGCAAGAAAGCAATGAATAACCAAGTTGAATCATTCAAGCAAAACCTTTCATAAATAGTACGTTAAAGACATGAAAGCAATGTGATCCACATATTTGATTAATTCTCAAAGTTAACAATTCCATGACAAAAGTGTTTGCGAATCAAAACAAAGAAGATGCAAGTTTTAGCAAAAAGCTTCAACTTCCAATGGTAAAGTCAATATAAAGATTCATGTTTAATCTGACAATGCAATATGATCAATGATACCCAGGGTCAATGCTAGATGTTGCTTTGGTGGAGATAGAAGGAAGAGGAAAGCTGACTCAACATTAAAAGTAAAAGGAAGTCCCTTCGCAGAGGGAAGCAGGGATTAGTCATGTGCTAGAGCTTTTTGTTTTTTTTACGAAACAGAAGTAAAACAATTTTGAGACATGCATTCTTTCGTCAACAACTTCACAACAGAAAAGCTATCTAGTCCCTCATGACAAGCAAGGTTTTTTAGACTTGTGAGGGCAGCTGGTTTTTAGAGGAGCGAGTACGCTCTTCTTTCTCCTTGGTTTCACCACTGTCCAATGTTTGAGCTGATTTCTCAGATTTGCATTGCGCGGAGAAGAATGGTGAGTTATATTTATATTTTGCTTAAGTTGCTCTCGGGTTGATTCAAGTGAAGACGTAATCAATCGACACCGGGTGAAAGGGGGGAAATGACCTTGCTCGTCACAAGTTATATCTAGCTCTCTACTGCTCCCTCATGAGCTTAAAAATAGAGTCACAAAAAGGAGTATTTTGAATTTTTAAAGATAGCACATGACAAATTTACTTGGAATGGCAGGAAATACCATGCATAGGTAGATATGGTGGACTCAGCTAGCAAGATAGTTTGGCTTTGGGATTTGGATGCACGAGTGAACCATACACTCAGGACGAATTTTTGGGCTTAGCAAAGAAGGTATTTGAAGCAAACATCTAAAATTAACCGGTAACATAGTAGCATAAGACATTTATCAATCATAACCATAAAAGCTCCACACCGTCTCCAATGTTGACCAAACAATTCTTTTGATGGAAAGATTAGCTTAATGAATTAACAACTACGAAACACCACATAGTTTCAAGTTTTTAACAGTATTTCTTTACTAATCAATTCCACACAAATAACCAGAAAGTTTAAGCACTCATCCTAATATCTCAAAACAAATGAGAAGCATCAAGTATCCACACTATGATCTATAAGACTATGCAGGATTTCGTTTCATTCCAATATCACATGGATTGCATTTTATCGCTCTAACAAATTAAACAAGCAACCATAGCAACTCTCTAACAAATATGAGTGAAGAAAAAGAGAGTTTAATATCAACAAATAGCAGCTCTAAACAAGATAAAAGCTAAAAGTGAGAGCTTACTAGCAAACAAACAGTAGCTAAGAATACTCAACAAGATATATGCGAAGCAAAGGAGTATTCAAATGAAAAAGCGGAGCATGTCTCTCTCCCACACAAAGAAAGCAAGGATCCAACAAGCATATGACCAGCAAACAAACAAAACCAAACTAAAAGAAAAATAAAATGACGCTCCAAGAATAGCACATAATATGTAAAGTGATAAAAACTTAGTTCAACGAAGACGGCCTCATGATAGTTGATGAAGAAGAGGGGATGCCTTGGGCATCCCCAAGCTTTGACGCTTGATGGTTCTTGATATTCAGAGGGGTGCCATGGGGGCATCCCCAAGCTTGAGCTTTGACCCATCTTCAATTTCTTCATATTCCTCTCCTTTGGAACTTAAAAACTCTCTTCACACAAAACTTCTCATAATTTGATTAGAGGGTTAGTGCTCATAAATTAAAATGCACATGTGTTCAACTCATGACAAATTGCAAACCAACTTCATTAAACATTAGCTACTGTTTACTAAGCCTCAATGTGGCACTCTACCCCTAGAGTATCACATATGACGATGGTAAAGAGACAAATGGAAAATAAAAGCAGAATCTGTCAAAATCTGAACAGTCTGTAAATATCGACTTTTTCGAGGCACTTCTGCAGCTCAAATAAAAAAACTTAAAACTAACGAAAGATAGATAAAAGCATCAGGCTTTCTGTCAACAATTATCAGAAAAAGATAAAATTCTGGCAATTTTAGGATTTTCATGCAACAGGCGCACAGAATCTGTTTTTGGACAGCAACACAATACCTCGCACTTTCAATGCATTAGAGGCTAAACTTGGCACAAAAACCAAAAAAAAAAGATACAATGAAGTTTCTACAGAGGCAACAACTTCATGACTCAAGAAAAATAAAAACAAACTGAAAGTAAAAGATGGGTTGTCTCCCAACAAGCGCTTTTCTTTTAAGCCTTTTAGCTAGGCATGATAATTTTAATGATGCTCTCATAAGAATAAGAGTTGGAATGCAAAAGAGAGCATCATGAAGCAAATATCAAACACATTTAAGTCTAACTCTCTTCCTATGCATAGGCATCTTGTAATAAAATAAATCATTGAGCATAAAGCATTAAGCATAGGAAGGCAAAGCAGGTGCAACATTAAAACATTCAACATAAAGAGGGGAAACTTCATAAGATGAAAATTTATATAACCACACTTCCCTCTCTCATAATAACTTTCAGTAGAATCATAAGAAAACTCAATAACATAGCCATCACATAAAGCATTTTTCTTATGATTCACATGCATAAAAGTATTATTATTACTCTCCAGATAAGTAAAATCTTTCTCATTAGTATTAGTGGGAGTAAAACAATCATAATCATCATTGTAATCATCATCATAATCATCATCATAATCATAATAAACTTTTTCCTCAATAGTAGGTGGACTGAAAATATCACATTCATCATTATAATCATCATATATAGGAGGCATAGTATCATCAAAGCAAATTTCCTCCTTCCAGCGTGGGGACTAAAAAGATCATATTCATCAAAACCGGCATCCCCAAGCTTGCAATTTTCCATAGCATTAGCAACAATGGCATTCAAAGAAATCATACTAATAACATTGCTACTAGCATGATTGTTATGCAAATAAAGTTCCATAGGTTTTTTAATTTTCTCTTCAAAAGCATCATGACCAATTTCAAGATAAATTTTATAAAGCTCTCTAATTTTTTGTTGTTTTCCATTAAGCCTAACTAGTGAAATAAAAACAAGAAACAAAAAGATTTAATTGCAAGATCTAAAGAAGATACCTTCAAGCACTCACCTCCCCAACAACAATGCTAGAAATTAGCTTCATCGTCGGAGTGTGAGTACCGTTTACCTTACCTCCCGGCAACGGCGCCAGAAAAGAGCTTGATGTCTACTACACACTTCTATTCTTGTAGACTTGTTGGGCCTCCAAGCGCAGAGGTTTGTAGGACAGCGGCAAATTTCCCTTAAGTGAGTAACCCAAGGTTTATGGAATCCACGAGAGGTAGAGGTCAAAGATATCCCTCTCAAGCAACCCTGCAATTAAGATACAAGAAGTCTCTTGTGTCCCCAACACACCTAGTACAATTGTCAGTTGTATAGGTGCACTAGTTCGGCGAAGAGATGGTAAAATGCAAGTGATATGGATGGTAAAAGGTGATTTTGTAATTCTGTAATAAAATGGCAGCAACCAAACAAGTGACAAAAGTGACTAAAAACGGTGTATCAATGCTTGGAAACAAGGCCTAGGTTTCATACTTTCACTAGTGACTACTCTCAACATCATTAACATAATTAAACTCATAATAGTTCCACAAAAACACATGCATGGTAGACGTTACTCGGAGATCATTCTTTCATGGATCAAATAGGATGAGAATTGCGTAGGGCTACGAAAAGCACACCTTAAAGTTCGTATTCCACATCTATGGACACTTCATGCTGTCACTATCCGCATCCAAAGATAGTACTAAAAAACAGCACAACATATTTCTTGAATAGTCTCTTTCTTCAATAACAGAAGCATCAAGAAAACCGCATGATTTATTCAATCCAACAATAATAAAGAACAAACTCATGATGAAGATCCTTCCAATCTATTATCACACACGGCACCCACACTGTCACCGAGATACCGTGATCACAACGGTGTCTCCGGAAATTGTACTAAATAACATCACTTGAGCAAAATCATATCCATTACACATAGGGAAACATCATGTATTCAACTATACTAACAAAGCTCATGATCACAACGAAGATCACATCATGGGAGAGAGAGATAACCACATAGCTACTTGTATAAGCCTCAGCCCCGGTGAGGGACTACTCCGTCCTCATCGCGGGAAGCAGCGGTGTTGATGGAGATGGCTCCGGCGGTCGATCCCCCTCCGGCAGGGTGCCGGAAAAGGATCAATCTGACCCCCGAAACTTGTCAGCAATGGCGGTCGAGCTCTTTTGCGTATTTGGGAAAATCCTTCGGGGGGTATGGTTTTTGCGTCGGATGTGATTTTATAGGCGTCGGAGGCGGCTGAGGGGTGCGCCACAGGGCAGGGGCAGGTCCCACCTGTGGGTGGGCCCTAGGCCGCGGCAGTGGGCCGCCCCTGGCCTGTGTGGGTCCCCTGGAGTCGCCCTTCTGGCTCCCTTCCTGATTTCTTCAATAAAAAATGCCCGTAAATTTTCGTCCAATTCCGAGAATATTTTCAGAAGTAACTTTCTGCAACAATTTGAGCACAAAAAACAGGAAACTAGCACTGGGCATCTTGTCAATAGGTTATTCCGACAAAATACATAAAAATGATGTAATATGATATTAAAAACATGTGACAACATCACAAAACTAGCATGGATCACACAAAAATTATAGATATGTTTGAGACGTATCAGCGCGTCGCCGCCGCTAGGAGCACCGCAGAGCAGATCGAAGCGGGGCAAAGGCTCCGCCTCGTCGTCGTCTACCTCTCTGTCGAAGGAATCGAGCCGGGAAGCCCTCTGCTGCGAGTTCGCCGCCATCTTCCTCTGCTCCGGCCGCCGCTCGTCGAGCTCGATTGCTGCCGTCTCCGCCCCTCTCCGTCTGCACCACCGCACTCAGGGTGAGCATGCGAGTCTCCTGGACGTCCTCATTCTCCTCCTCCTTCCCTAGTTCTTATTCGCGCCGTCATAGCCGCCGTCGGTCTCCGCCGTAGCTCATCGCCGGAGCCGTTACCACCGACCATTTGGTCTGTAGAGCCGCCAGTAGAGTACCCGTAGTTCAGCGCGTCGAATGCGTGCAGTAGCACGTCCCCGCGCGCTCCCCGTCAACGGATCCGTGCGCGACGCCGCCGGTGGTCACCGCACGCGCGCGCTGCTGCTGTATTAAAATAAGTTGGGTGGTGCCCCAAGCGAAGGCGGAATTGCAGCTAGTAGCAGTTTTCCCTCGTTTAACGAACCGAGGTTTATCGAACCAGTAGGACTTTGAAATCATAAACGAGGTAAATGTTGAACATCTCTGGCGCTTGAACTTGAACAGACGCGGACCTTCACACACTCAACCAAAATACTTTGCCCCCAACGGCAGAAAGGTTGTCAATCTTTCCGGTCTCGTAGAAAACAAACGGTTAATTGTATGATAAAATTAATAGATAAAATATGAAAAGTGACCAGAGGAATAATGATAATTAAAAGCAAGTAAATGAGGTTGTAAACAATGTAAAAAGATGGACCGGGGGCCATGGGTTCACTAGTGGAGTCTCTCAAGTAAATGAAATATGCATGTGATGGGTGAACGAATTACAGCTAGGCAATTGACAAGATCATGACACAAACCCAATTTAGCTATGACAAAAAGGACATGATAATATTTATGGAGGCATCACGACAAGGAACAAAGACCGTTGAGTCCAACTGCGTCTTTGTCTAAAAAGTCCACCGTGGGATCGCTATCCAGCCTGTCACCCAACGGTATTAAGTTGCAAGCAACAGACAATTGCATTAACTAAGTGCATGAAGTAAGCAATACTAATATCAAAAGAGACATTAACATTGCTGTTTTACCCTTAGTAGCAACAGCACACCCTCGCTCATAGATGTTTCTGTCACTTGTGCCCAGGAACAAAAGGGGGCATGAACCCACTATCTAGCATAAATACCCTCTCTTGGAGATACACACAATCACTTGGCCAAATTAACTACGCACATTGGAGAGCATGCAAGAACATAAATTACTCATATAAGAATCATGCACAATCTGAACATAACTTCATAATCCATCGGATCCCAGCAAACACATCACATAGCATTACAATAATCGATCTTGATCATGTTAGGCAGCTCACAAGATCATAAGACATGAAGCACAAGAGAGAGAGAGACTACCAACTAGCTACTGCCATGGACCCGTAGTCGAAGGTGAGACTACTCACAAATCATCCCGGAGGAGGGCATGACGATGAAGAGCCCTCCGGGATCGATCTCCCCTCCGGCAGAGTGCCGGGATCATCTTCAGATTGGACCCCGAACTAGGGTTTTCGGTGACGGCGCGTCGGGGTCGAGTTTCTAGAAAATAATGTCCGCCATGATGTTTTTAGGTTATTTCTGATTTTATAGGCGTCAGAGGGAGCCGAGGAGGTGCCCCACGGGCAGGGGCGGGTCCCACCCGCGGGTCCCCGTAGGCCGCGGCAGGAGGCCGCCTGCGCCCTGTGGGTTGCCTCCGAGGCTGCCCTTCGGACTCCGTCTTCGTCTTGGCGTAAAAATAATCCCCATAAATTCTGGTGCAATTCCGATAATATTTCCAGAAGTAAATTTCTGAAACAAAAAGACAGCAGAAACAGGGAACTGGCACTTGGCATCTTGTCAATAGGTTAGTCCGACAAAATGCATAAAAATAAATGACAGTAAAAACATGTGACAATATCGAAAAACTAGCATGGATCACTCAAAAATTATAGATACGTTGAGACGTATCAGCATCCCCAAGCTTAACCCCTACTCGTCCTCGAGTAGGTAAGTGATAACAAATACTTTTTGATGAGACATGCAACCAACACATTCTTGATCAAGATAGTGATGCAAATCAAAGGATGTGAATGAAGAGATACAAAACAATTGTCTATAATTGATAGCAAAAAAGCAATGAATAAACAAGTTGAATCATCCAAGCAAAACCTTTCATAAATAGTATGTCAAAGACATGAAAACAATGTGATCAACATATTTGACTAATTCACAAGGATAATAATTCCATGACAAAAGTGTTTGAGAATCAACACAAAGGAAGATTAAGCATTAGCAAAGAGCTTCAACTTCCAACGGCTTATCTTATAAATAAAGTCAATATAAAGATTCATGTTTAATCTTGATAATGTAATATGCTCAACGATACCCAGGGTCAATGCTAGATGTTTGTTTTTGTGGAGATAGAAGGAAAAAGGGAAAACTGACTCAACATTAAAAGTAAAAGAAAGGTCTTTCGCAGAGGGAAGCAGGGATTAGTCATGTGCTAGAGCTTTTTGGTTTTTAAAACAGAAGTAAAATGATTGTGACGTATGCATGCTTTCGTCAACGACTTCATAACAAAGAAACTATCTAGTCCCTCATGACACGCAAGGTTTTTAGAGTTGTGAGAGCAGCTGGTTCTTAGAAGAGCGAGTACGCTCTTCTTTCTCCTTGGTTTCACCACTGTCCAATGTTTGGGCTGATTTCTCAGATTTGCATTGCGCGGAGGAGAATTGTGAGTTATATTTATATTTTTGCTTAAGCTGCTCTCGGGTTGATTCAAGTGAAGACGTAATCCATCAACACCGGGTAAAAGGGGGGAAATGACCTTGCTTGTCACAAGTTATATCTTGCTCTCTACTGCTCCCTCATGAGCTTAAAAACAGAGGCACAAAGAAGAAGTATTTTGAATTTTTAAAGGTAGCACATGACAAATTTACTTGGAATGGTAGGAAATACCATGCATAGGTAGATATGGTGGACTCAGCTGGCAAGAAAGTTTGGCTTTGGGGATTGGATGCACGAGTGAACCATACACTCAATACGAATTTTAGGTTTAGCAAAAAGCTGTTTGAAGCAAACATCTAACAATAACCGGTAAAAGAACAACATAAGACATTTACTGGTCATAACCATAAAAACTCTACACCGTCTCCCTTGTTGACCAAACAATTCTTTTGACGGAAAGATTAGCACTATGAATTAACAACTGTGAAAAAACACACAATTTCAAGCTTTCAACCATATTTCTTTACTAATCAATTCACTCAAATAACCAACAAGTTTAAGCATTCAACTTAACATCAAAAAACAATTAAGAAGCATCAAGTATCCACACCATGATCTACAAAACTATGCAGGCTTTCATTTTATTCTATCATCACACAAACAGCATTTTGTCGCATTGACAATTCAAGCAATTTTTCAACAACAACTCTCCAACAAGTATAAGTGAAGAACAAGGGAGTTTAACTTAACAACTAGCAGCTCTAAACAAGATAAAAGCTAAAAGCGAGAACTTACTAGAAAACAGACAGTAGCTAAGAATACTATAAAAGATATAAGCGAAGCAAAGGAGTATTCAAACGAAAAAGCGGAGCTTGTCTCTCTCCCACACAAATAAAGCTAGGATCCAAAAAAGATATGACTATCAAACAAACTACCAAAACTGAAAGTAAAAGTACGCTCCAAGCAAAGCACATAATATGTAAAGTGATAAAAACGAAGTTCAACGAAGACGACCTTATGATAGTCGATGAAGATGAGGGGTTGCCTTGGGCATCCCCAAGATTTGACTCTTGATAGTTATTGATATTCAGAGGGGGTGCCATGGGGGCATCCCCAAGCTTGAGATCTGATCCATCCTCGATTTCTTCATATTCCTCTCCTTTGGAACTTAAAAACTCCTTTCACACAAAACTTCTCCTAATTTGATTAGAGGGTTAGTGCTCATAAATTAAAATGTACATGTGTTCAACTCATGACAAATTGGAAACCAACTTCATTAAACATTAGCTACTGTTTACTAAGCCTCAATGTGGCACTCTACCCCTAGAGTATCACATATGACGATGGTAAAGAGACAAATGAAAATAAAAGCAGAATCTGTCAAAATCTGAACAGTCTGTAAAGATCGAATTTTTTGAGGCAGTTATGCAGCTCAAATAAAAAAACTTCAAACTAACGAAGAATAGATAAATGAATCTGGCTTGCATTCAAAAATTATCAGAAAAAGATAAAATCCTGGCAATTTTAGGATTTTCGTGCAACAGGCGCACAGAATCTGTTTTTGGACAGCAACACAATACTTCGCACTTTCAATGCATGAGAGGTTAAACTTGGCACAAAAAAACAAAAGAAAAAGATACAATGAAGTTGCTACAGAGGTAATAACTTCATGACTCAAGAAAATCAAAAATAAAACAGAAAATAAAAGATGGGTTGCCTCCCAACAAGCGCTTTTCTTTAATGCCTTTTAGCTAGGCGCAATGCCAAATATCAAGTTTTTTCGGAGACCTTTGCAACATCAAGAGCATAGCTTGACCTTATGATTGATTAAAAATGAAACTTATTTCTATTTCTAGGGAAGTGTTCCATCCCTTTTTTAAGGGGGGACTGAAACCTTATATTTCCCACTTTCATATCAATAATAGCACCAACAGTTCTCAAAAACGGTCTTCCCAAAATAATAGGACAAGAAGCATTGCACTCAATATCCATAACAATAAAATCAACGGGAACATAATTATCATTAACAACAATAAGGAAATCATCAACTCTACCCAAAGGTTTCTTTTTAGAAGAATCAGCAAGATGAACATTTAAATAGCACTCTTCCAAAGGATTTAAATCAAGCATATTATAGAAACTTTTAGGCATAACAAAAACACTTGCACCAAGATCACATAAAGCATTGCAATCAAAGTCATTTTTTTTCATCTTAATAGTGGGTTCCCAACCATATTCTAACTTCCTAGGATAGAGGT